>JAQGBX010003839.1:0-16422 GCA_034698745.1 Megaphyllum sjaelandicum | reverse complement strand
TGCAGATTTTGAGGTGCGTTACTATTTGTTTTATTTCAATTCAGTTCAGATTAGTCAAAAGTAAGTAAGCGCGAACATGATCAAGCAGATAAAGACAACTATGTCTGTCATCGAGCTTCTGGTAGCTCGACCTGGTGAATCATCATCTGTAGGCGCAGGCGTGGGGTGGCTCGCAGGAGTGGAGCTTCTCTCTGGAGTGGAGCTGCTCGCAGACGAGCTGCTCGCAGACGTGCAGTTGCTCATGTCGACGTCCTGGATGGGGATTTGCTCTGGACCGCAAAAGGCTTCTAGGCAGCACTCGTGGTCGAAATACCAATCTTGCAGCCATTTTAACGAACAATTACAATTTAGATGATTACCTGGATAAAAAAAAAATTGAAATGATTACGTATGGGAATTCACACGTGTCTGAATAGTTACGTAAGAAAAAGTGATTCGAGGAAAGCGTCCCTTCCTCTCTCTACCTACCAGACAAGTCGATATACACCGTTGGAACCTTGAGTGGGTCAAAGGTTCCGTCTTCCAAGGTACTTATGTTATTGTCGTCGAGTCTGATATGAATCAATCTGCTCAAGTTCTGGAAGGCATTTTTGTCCAAGTAATTAATGAAGTTTTGATACAAGAAGATAGTAGTCAGCTCGGTGATTCCTTGTAGCCCATTAAAACTGGTTAGTCTGTTTTCTTGTAAACCTAGTCTCCTAAGGTTGTTTAGACCGTAGAATGCCATTGGCGTTAACACCTCGATGGCGTTCTTTTGTAGTTGAAATTCAACCAGGGCGATGCAATTGCTGAAGAGGCCTTCTGGGATGTGCCTCAGGTTATTATTTTTGACAATTAGTGTAGTGAGAGTGTCGCAGACTGGGTTGATGAGACGCATCGGTACTTCGGTTAAGTTGCAAGTTGCGAAGGCGAGTTGTCTCACGTTGTAAGATGCCAAAAAATCGTCTGGAAATAAATTCAAGTTACTGTGATCGATGTAGATCGAGAGATATGCTTTTGGAACCAGTGTCACAGTTTGGTTAAGAAATTGCTGCGCGCATTGCACCTTCAAAGAACTGTCGATGTGTTGACACGTTATATATGCACATGGAATTTTTACTGTGCAGTAGGGTTGTTCGTCAATTTTGCAATCACAATCTTTGTCTGGAACTGTTGCGGTGATGATGTCTTGACCAATGGACACCTTCGAAAAGGCGGTTAGAAGAACCACGGTTGACAGTAAGATGCCTCTTCTAAAAACTGCCATTGCGAATGACATATAGCAAACAACTGATGAATTTCAGTTAGGTATTTTGCATCCTATGCTATCTATCATCCTGAAGTGTATCTTATCATTTGATAATCTAGGTATTCTGCTTTTTTTTTCTGATAACCTTTTTAACTCGTATATAATGATAGTCGATGGCCAAATCATAAATAATGCCATTGATTTCCTCGGTAATCTTTATCAGATCATTCAAATGTGAACTTATTATCATTCAGTGTTAGACTCTTCGTTAAAACTAACTAATATATGTTTCGATCGTTTTGATATTGCCTTCTTGAGTCTGTTTAATAAAGTATAATATATAATGCTAATAATCTTTCGCAATTAATCCAGGCCCTGATTATATGCATTTTGGCTTATGGTAGTCCGATAAGATTGATATCAAAATATCCTATCTGTTAGTTGTCCAATTAAACCAGAGTTTGAATTTTTGCGAAATTTATCACGTACTTATCAGTATTTTAACGTGTATTTTTTGACTCATAATGTTGACTCTTTAATTTCGAGTTTTCACTGATACAAACTGGACAGTTCCAACTAGAAAATGTAGTAGACTTCATTGTTCAGTTCTAGTTTTTGTTTCGTTTTTGTAACCCTCTAATATAGTTCTAATACTTCTGGTGTTTTCTAACCAAAGCCTTCAATAACTTTTTTGGCTTTTCAATGTTGATTTTGAATAATCGAACTAAATCATGGCTTCGAGAAGTGCCAAATCTGTCTATTTCTGGTTTGAAAAGTATATTGTACGTCGATAACTCGGCAATCTGGAAAATTTTCCCGAGAAAGTTTTTGTTTTAGTTATGCGTTTTAAAAGGAGAAAAGGTATAGGCAGATTTTGCGGTTCGTAACTATATTTGCTTTATTTCAATTCAGTTCAGGTTACTCTAAACGTAATTAAGCGTGAACATGATCCAACAGATAAGGGCAGCTATAAGTCTGTCATATCGAGCTTCTGGTAGTTTGGCCTGTTCAATCATCATCCGAAGAGTTAGTTACTCGCAGACGTGCAGTTGCTCATGTCGATGTCCTGGATGGAGTTTTGAAATGCACCGCAATTGGCGTATGTTGTTCCCGGGTCGTGTCCGAAATACCAATCTTGCAGCCATTTTAACGAACAATTACAATATAGAGGATTTCCTGGAAGAAAAAAAGTTGAAATAATTCAATGTAGGAATTCACATGTCTGAATAGAATTGTAAGAAGAAGTAATTTGGGTTCTTTCTTAAGCATCTTGAAAAGCGTCACTTCCTCGCTACCTATACCTAACAAGTCGATTTTAACCGTTGGATCGACGAGTGGGTCAAAGGTTCCTTCTTCCAAGGTAGTTAAGTTATTTTCGCTGAGATAGATTTCTTTCAATTTGCTCAAGTTCTGGAAGGCGTTTTTGACCACGTAATTAATGGAATTTCTAGACAAGTCGATAAAAGTCAGTTCGGTGTTTCCTTCTAGCCCTTTGAAACTGGTTAGTCTATTCAAATATAAAGTTAGATACGATAGTTTGTTTAATCCGTAGAATACCGTTGGCGTTATCTCCTCGATATAGTTCCCGCCTAGGCGCAACTCTTGCAGGCCGGTGCAATTGTTAAAGAGGCCTTCTGGGATGTGCGTCAAGTTATTATTTTCCAAATCCAGTACAAGGAGAGAGTCGCAGATTGGGTTGATGAGACGCATCGGTATTTCGTTTAAGTTGCATGATGGGAAGTAGAGGGCCGTCACTTTGTAAGAGGCGAAAAAGTCGTCCGGAAATAAATCCAAGTCACTTCGGTCGATGGCGATCATGAAATATGCTCTCGGAGTCAATGTCACGGATTGGTTGATGTATTGCTGCGCGCATTGCACCTCTGAAGCACTGTCGATGTCGTGGCACGGTATAAATTCACAAATAAAGCTATCAGCGTCTGTTTGGCATGCATATTCGTATTTGGAGCAAGCACATTTTTTGTCTAAGTATGGTATGGGGCATGCGGTGATGTCTTGACCAATGGACACCTCCAAAAACGTGGTTAGAAGAACCATGGTTGACGGTAAGATGGTTCTTCTAAAAACTGCCATTGTGAATGACATGCATGCAGCAAACAACTGATGCAGATCTTCGTTATTATGCTTATATATCACCCCATTCATCCTGAAATATTTCTTGTCATTTGCTTATCTAGATATTCTGCCATTCTCTCAGATAATAGCAGCTTGTTGATGGGCAAATTGTAAAAAATGTTACGCTATTGAGTTCATCGGTAATATCCACATTTATCAGATGTGAACTTGTTATCATTCAATGCTATAGACGCTTGTTAAAATTTGCTATGGTTTCGTTAAAATTGTTTGTGAAATCTATAACGTCAATCGTTTTGATATATAGTATCTACTTCAGTCTGTTTAAGTAAATGTAATATCGAATACTAATAATCTTTCGCAATTAATCCACGTCTTGGTTATATTGGCATTTTGTGATTGATTGTGCATGTTGGCTTATGGTATTCCGATAACATTTGTATCAAAATATCATATCTGTGATTCATTTATGCAACATATTGGAGTTTGTAGAAACTCGTTGCACAATTTTCGCATGCTTATCAGAAACAAGGCAAATGCGTAATGCATTTGTTTGAAATTGTTTTTGTGAAGTTAAATACCGAGAATTACATATACGTTTGGAAAATTGAAGGATAAAATGACTTAGAAGGTAACACAGGCCCAGCGGTGAAGTCAGATCGGTACATGGGAAATTAAGATTAAACTCTGGGTTGTTTCAAAGCTTCATAATAATAATAATATTACAGTCTAAGCGAAAGCTATAATAACTTGTTGCCAGCAGTATCTTAGACAGGGAACATGACTTTGTCCAGCCTGTTTTTGAATGTATTTTTGCTGTTGCAATTTGCAAACACACTATCTGGTAAGCGGTTGCAGTCATCAACCACATTGTGACTAAAGAAGAATTTCCTTAGATCAATGCGATCTCCCGGATTGATCAGGACCAGATCGTGGCCTCGCGTAGCACGTTGCCTAAAATCATGGCAGTGAACATCGAGATGCCCTTTGATAATTTTGAATGCATCAATGAGCATTCCACGTGTTCTCCGGTCAAGCAAGGAAGTCAGCTTTAAGCGCTTAAGTCTATCTTCGTAAGAGAGCCGACCCAATCTTGTTAGACGCCTTGTGGCCAACCGTTGAACACTTTCCAGTCGAAGCCTGTCCCGCTGCAACCATTAACGTAGCGTACAGCTAATTCTTAAAGTTGGTTGGGTCAAGTTTGGGAAGGTTGCTCGCAAGAAAGGCCACACACCACTTACCTGACGAAACAGCAATGTTACACTGGGCTGCAGTGACACCCGGATTTGCTACTCACTAGAACACCCAAGTCACGCTCCTCTGTAACCACATGCATGAGCTTATTATCCAATAAATAGATGTGTTTTTTTGTTGGTATACTACCTAGGTTAAAATTTTTAATCATCTGACTCAATCATGGCTTCGTGAAGTGCCAAATCTGGCTAATTGTGGTCACACTGCGGAGAGTGACATGTTAAAATTATTGTAGGAATTCAGATCCATTGAAGCATCATCCTCGTTGCAATCTCGATAACACGGCAATCTGAAAAAATTTCCTGAGAACGTTTTTGTTTTAACTTAGCGTCTTAAAAACAGAGAAAAGGTATGCAGATTTTGAGGTGCGTTACTATTTGTTTTATTTCAATTCAGTTCAGATTAGTCAAAAGTAAGTAAGCGCGAACATGATCAAGCAGATAAAGACAACTATGTCTGTCATCGAGCTTCTGGTAGCTCGACCTGGTGAATCATCATCTGTAGGCGCAGGCGTGGGGTGGCCCTCAGGAGTGGTGGGGCTCGCGGGAGTGGAGTTGCTCTCTGGAGTGGAGTTGCTCTCAGGCGTGGAGGGGCTCACAGACGTGCAGTTGCTCATGTCGATGTCCTGGATGGGGATTTGATCTGCACCGCAAAAGGCCATTGTGTCTTCCGGCTCATGGTCGAAATACCAATCTTGCAGCCATTTTAACGAACAATTACAATTTAGAGGATTATCTGGAAAACAAAAATTGAAATCATTCCATGTGCGAATAGTCACGTAAGAAGAAGTAATTTGGGTTCTTTTTCAAGCATCTTGAAAAGCGTCCGATCCTCGCTACCTACCAGACATGTCGATATACACCCTCGGTTCCTCGAGTGGGTCGAAGGTTCCTTCTTTTAAGGTAGTTATGTTATTTTCGCTGAGATCGATCCAAACCAATTTGCTCAAGTTCTGGAAGACATTTTTGTCCAAGTAATTAATCGCGTTATTATTCAAGTCTATTTCAATCAGCTCGGTGATTCCTTCTAGTCCGCTGAAACTGGTTAGTCTGTTTTCTTCTAAATTTACACCCGCTAGTTTGTTTAGACCGTAGAATACCGTTGGCGATAACTCCTCGATGTCGTTGTAGTTTAGTGACACACCTATCAGCTCGGTGCAATTTCTGAAGAGGCCTTCTGGAATGTGCACCAACTTATTAAATGGGAAACTCAGAGAAGTGATAGTGTCGCAAACGGGGTTGATGAGACGCATCGGTATTTCGGTTAAGTTACAATGAAGGAAGCCGAGTTTAACCGCGCTGTAAGATGCGAAAAAGTCGTCCGGAAATAAATCCAAGTTGCTACGTTCGACTTCAATGCGGAGATTTTCTCTTGGAACCAATGACACGGATTGGTTAATGTATTTCTGCGCGCATTGCACCTTCGAAGCACTGTCGATGTAGTCGCAGGTTATATAGTATTCAACAAAGATATCGGACTCGTATTTGTAGCAATCACATTTTTCGTCTGGAAGTGATGTGGTGGTGATGTCTAAACCAATGATCACCTCTAAAAACGTAGTAAGAAGAACTACAGTTATGGCTCTTCTAAAAACTGCCATTTTGAATGACATAGGCTACAGCAAACAACTGATGAAGATCTTCAGTATTCTGCGCATATATATATATATATATATATTATTTTCTTATCTAGATATTCTGCCAGTTTTTTCAGATAATAGCTGCTTGTTGATGGACAAATTGTAAAAATGTTACGCTATTGTTTCATCGGTATTATTCACTTTTTTCAGATGTGCACTTGTTATCATTCAATGCTAGACGCTTGTTAAAATTTACTATTGTTCCTTAAAAATTGTTTCTGAGATTTACAACGTCAATATAACTAATAATATTGCGCAATTAATCCACGCCCTGGTTATATAGGCATTTTTTGATTATATTTGCAGGGATCCCAGCCGTCCTATTTATCCTATTTTTTCCTATATTTTCGATGATGTCCTATATTGACTTATATTTTCATAAAATGTCCTATAAGTCCTGTATTTTTGTCATATATTTTTTTTTTTATAAAAAGAGCTGCAAGGAAAAAAAAATCAATTATTAAGGGGCGATCCATTTATTATTCTCATGGCCTATAATGACCCTAGAAATAAAGGTGTTGTCCCTAAAAGAGAGCTTATTTTCCGAGTAGAAATTTAAAAAAATTTCCACATTTTCGGAGTACATATTTTCGAAATTTTTGACGTTTTCTGAGTTTTAATTTTAAAAATTTTCCACGTTTTCCGAGTACTAATTTGCAAAATTTTCCTTGCTTTTCAAGTGCAAATTTGCAAAATTTTCCGTATTTTCCTATTCAAATTGGCAACATTTGTCGTGATTTCCGAGTGCAAATTTGCAAAATTTTCCGTGTTTTTTTTTAGTTCCAACTACTAAGAATCTGGAGCTGACTTCAGTGTTCGGTTCTAGTTTTTGTATCTGTTGATGTAGAATGTATGCATTTGTTTTATTAGTAGAATATAACACTTCTGCTGCTTTTCTGAAAGTCTGCAATAACTTTTTGATGAATTATTTCTAAGGTGCTTAAAGGAAGTTTTGAATCATCTGAATCAATCATGGCTTCGTGAAGTGCAAAATCTGGCTAATTCTGCATGGTCACACTGCGGAGAGTGACATGTTAAAATTATGGTAGGAATTGAGATCCACTAAAGCATCGTCCTCGTTGCAATCTCGATAACACGGCAATCTGGAAAATTTCCCTGAGAACGTTTTTATGTTTTAACTTAGCGTATTAAAAACAGAGAAAAGGTATGCAGATTTTGAGGTGCGTTACTATTTGTTTTATTTCAATTCAGTTCAGATTAGTCAAAAGTAAGTAAGCGCGAACAAGGTAGTGATGTTATTTCCGCTGAGATTGATCTAGGTCAATTTGCTCAAGTTCTGGAAGGCATTTTTGTCCAAGTAATTGATAGTTTCCATACAAGTAGATATTAGTCAGCTGGGTGATTCCTTCTAGCCCGTTGAAACTGGTTAGTCTGTTTTCTTCTAAATTTAAATCCCTTAGTTTGTTTAGACCGAAGAATACCGTTGACGATAACTCCTCGATGTTGTTGTTGCGTAGTAGCAAAGATATCAGATTGGTGCAATTGCTGAAGATGCCTTCTGGGATGTCCACCAACTTATTGTCCATGACACTTATAAAATTGATATGCTCGCATACGGGATTTATGAAACGCATCGGTATTTCGGTCAAGTCGTTAGTTGGGAAGTAGAGGGCCATCACTTCGTAAGGTGCCAAAAAGTCGTCCGGAAATAAATCCAAGTTACTTCGTTCGATGTCGATCGAGAGTTTTGAGCTTTGAGCCAATGTCACGGATTGGTTAATGAATTTCTGCGCGCATTGGACCTTCGAAGCACTGTCGATGTAGTAGCAGTTTATATAGTACTCAACAAAGATATCGGATTTTACGTGCCTTAAATATTTGTATCTGGTGCAATCACATTTAGCTTAGCGTCTTAAAAACAGAGAAAATATATGCAGATTTTGTTGTTCGTAACTATATAAGTTTTATTTCAATTCAGTTCAGATTACTCTACAGTAAGTAAGCGCGAACATGATCAAACAGATAAGGACAGCGAAGTCTGTCATCGAGCTTCTGGTAGCTCGACCTGAAGAATCATCGTCTGTAGGCGCAGGCGTGGAGTGGCTCGCAGGAGTGGAGCTTCTACCAGGAGTGGAGTGGCTCTCTGGAGTGGTGTGGCTCTCTGGAGTGGAGTGGCTCTCTGGAGTGGTGTGGCTCTCTGGAGTGGTGTGGCTCTCTGGAGTGGAGTGGCTCTCTGGAGTGGAGTGGCTCTCTGGAGTGGAGTGGCTCTCTGGAGTGGAGTGGCTCTTTGAAGTGGTGTGGCTCTTTGAAGTGGTGTGGCTCTTTGAAGTGGTGTGGCTCTCTGGAGTGGAGTGGCTCTCAGGCGTGGAGGGGCTCTCAGACGTGCAGTTGCTCATGTTGACTTCCTGGATGGGGATTTGATCTGGACCGCAAAAGGCATTTGTTGAGGTGTGTTCGAAACAATAATCTTGCAGCCATTTTAACGAACAATTACAATATAGAGGATTTTCTGGAAAAAAAACAAAAATCACGATGATTACATGTGGGAATTCACATGTTTAATTATAGTCACGTATGAAGAATTGATTTGGGGAAAGAGTCCCTTTCTCGCTAGTACCTACCCTGCAAGTCGATATACACATACGAATCCTCGAGTGGGTCAAAGGTTCCTTCTTCCAAGGTAGTTATGTTGTTAGCCCGGATTAAGATATTTTCCAATTTTCTTAAGTTCTGGAAGGCATTTTTGTCCACGTAATTAATCGCGTTATTAGACAAGTGTATATAAGTCAGCTGGGTGATTCCTTCTAGCCCATTGAAACTGGTTAGTCTGTTTTCATATAAATATAGATAAGATAGTTTGTTTAGACCGTAGAATACCGTTGTCGATAACTCCTCGATGTCGTTTTCGTATAGGTACAAATTTTCCAGGCCTGTGCAATTGCTGAATATACCTTCTGGGATGTGACTTAACTTATTATGACTGAAATCCAAAAAAGTGATAGTTTCGCAAGCGGGGTTAATGAGACGCATCGGTATTTCGATTAAGTTGCAATAATGGATGCCTACGGTCACCACGTTGTAAGATGCTAAAAAATTGGCTGGAAAAAAATCGTCCGGAAATAAATCCGTGTTACTGTAATAGATGTAGATGTCGAGAGTTTCTCCTGGTTCAGAAGGCACGGATTGGTTAAGAAATTGCTGCGCGCATTGCACCTTCGAAGCAGTGTAGATGTATTGACACGTTATAGTTGCACATGGAACGTATGGTGTGCAGTCTGGTTGTTCGACAATTGTGCAGTCACAATCCTCGTCTGTAAGTGTTGCGGTGGTGATGTCTCGACCAATGGACACCTCCAAAAACGTAGTTAGAATAATTACGGTTGAAAGTAGAATGACTCTTCTAGAAACTGCCATTGTGAATGACATACAGCAAACAACTGATGCAGATCTTCGGTATTTACCGTATATTACCTATCATCCTGAAGTGTTTCTTGTCATTTTCTAATCTAGATTTTCTGCTACATTTTTCCGATAACTTAAGTATTTAACTACTTCATCGGTAATCTCCACATAATATCACAAATTATATCTAAATATCCTATCTGTTGTTAATTTAAGCAACATATTGGAGTTTCGCGAAACTCGTAGCACAATTATCGCTTACTTATCAGAAACCCGGGAAAAACTTAATGCATTTACTGATTGGAATTGTTTTTTGCGAAGTATAAATATCGAGAATTACGTTTGGTAAATTTGAAAGATAAAATGTCGACTTAGATAGAAAATATCACATATGCTATCGGTGAAGTCGATTGGGTTCATTGGAAATTGAGATAAAACTTTGGATTGATTAGAAGCTTCGTAAGTGTTGTGGTGTTGATCTCTTGACCCAAGGGTACCTCCAAAAACGTTGCTATATAAAATAGCTAAGAATTTCAGGAAAATCGTATTGCATGTACTCGAAATTGCCATCGTGACTGACATCTAACAAACAACTGTTACATATATTAGGTGCTCTGTGTTTAATGTTATCTATCATGTTATCGTATAACTGTACATTATACAGCGAGACTATATTTGAAACTTATCGAGGACATTTTGATATTTTCCAGTATCAGTACCATCAATCGACGCTGTCGTATATCTTTAAAAAAAAGTTGCACTATGAGTGTCGTTGATAAATGACATTTTTTATATGATAGAATAATTATCGTTGCTTAATTTAAGCACATTTATTGGTTTATGAACGGATTATGTATTAATGAATTATTGTACGAAATAATTTCCACTGAAGCATCTTCCTCTTTGAAATCTCGATAACAAGGCAATCTGGAATTTTTTCTTGAAAAAAGTTTTTGTTGTAACTTAGCGTTTTAAAACAGAATAGGAATGCAGATATTGTGGTTGATAACTACGTTCTTTATTTCAATTCAGTTCAGATTAGTCTAAAGAAAGCTAATTAAGGCAATCATTTTCAAATTGATAAGGACAGCTAAGTCTGTCATCGAGCTTCTGGTAGCTCGACCTCTTCAATCATCATCTATAGAGTTACTCGCAGACGTGCAGTTGCTCATGTCAACGTCCTGTATGTAAGTTTGGTCACTACATACGGCGTTTACGCAATAACACGCCAAAGTATAATCTTGCAGCCATTTTAACGAACAATCACAATTCAGTGGATTTCCTGGAAACGACAAATTAAAAATGATTGCATGTATGAATTCAGATGTGTTTGATTATTCTCGTAAAAAAAGAAGTAATTTTGAGTTCATCTTGATAAGGTCAGTTCCTCGCTACCTACCGTACAATTCAACATACAGCGTCGGTTCCTCGAGTGGGTCAAAGGTTCCTTCTTCCAAGGTAGTTATGTCATTGTCCTGGAGTCCGATATAACTCAATTTCGGCAAGTTCTGGAAGGCATTTTTGTCCACGTAATTAATGGAGTTTTTATTCAAGTAGAGGTCAGTCAGCTGGGTGATTCCTTCTAGCCCGTTGAAACTTGTTAGTCTGTTGACTGATAAAGCTAGACTTCTAAGTTTGTTTAGTCCGTAAAATACCGTTGGCGGTAACTCTTCTATATCGTTCTGAAATAAGTCCAAATCTTCCAGTGTGTCGCTGACGGGGTTGATGAGACGCATCGGTACTTCGGTCAAGTTGCAATAGTTGAAGCTGATGTGCGTCACTTCGTAAGATGCCAAAATATCGTCCGGAAATAAATCCAAGTTACTGTATTCGATGTCGATGAATTGAGATGCTCGTGGAAAAATCGATGTCCTGGATTGGTATAGAAATTGCTGCAAGCATTGCACCTCCGAAGTAGTGTCGATGTATCGGCAATGTATTTCTGGACAAGGATATTCTCTTGTGCAGCCGGGATAATTGTCAAATGTGCAATCGCAATCGTCTTCTGGCGATGTAGTGGTGGTGATGTCTTGACCAACGGACACCTCCAAAAACGTGGTTAAAAAAAATACAGTTGACAGTAACATGACTCCTCTAAAAACTGCCATTGTGAATGACATACAGCAAACAACTGATGAAGATCAATTCGGTATTCTGCGTATATACACATGTATTACCTATCATCCTGAAGTGTTTCTTGTCGTTTGCTAATCTAGATTTTCTTCCACATTTTTCCGGTTACATCCAGTTACATTCATCGGTAAGTTTCGCGAAACTCGTTGCACAATTATCGCATACTTATCAGGAACCCGGATTTAACTTAAGTTCAATGTCGAGAATTACGTTTGGTAAATTGAAAGATAAAATGTCGTCTTAGATAGAAAATATCACATATCCTATCGGCAGGGTCAGTTCGGTACATTGGAAATTGAGATAAAACTCTGGATTGATTCGAAGTTTTGCAATGATTTCTACTTGCGTTGCTTTACGTTATTATTGGCTGTAAACTTTTTATAATCTTCAGAATTTCTACTACAAAACAAGGAATTGGAGTTTCTTTTTGTGAGCGGAGATAACCAATAGTTGTTTCACCATAAACATTTGTTTTCTTTTGTGATTTTAACTAAACGACTTTTATTAACTATTGACCTATTGGGCTTGTACATGTAAAATATGTAAACGTGTTAAAATGTTAATACTGGATGTACTTTTTTCCATGGTGGTTATGTTGTAAAAAATCGAAGGGTTCTTGCAGGGTCACATCCAAACAGTTCAAACTGGAAGCTGAAGCAGACTTCAGTTCTCAGTTATAGTTTTTGTTTCTGTTGTGTGTAATAATGTAGCCTATATGCATTTTTTTTTTATAAGTTAAGTCCTACACTTCCGCTGTCTTTCTCATCAAAGTCTACAATAACTTTTTGGTGAATTTTTTGATAAAGCGCATCAAAGATGATTTTTGAATCATCGGACCCAATCATGGTTCCGTGAAGTGTGCAATCTGGCTATTTCTGGTTTTAACAGTACAATGCGGAGAGTGACATGTTAAAATTATTGTATGAATTAAGATCCACTGAAGCATATTCCTCCTTGCAATCTCGATAACCCGGCAATCTGGAAAATTTTCCTGAAGAAGTTATGTAACAATGTTTTAACGTAGTGTCTTTTTAAAAGCAGAAAAAGGTAAATGCAGATTTTGTGGTTCGTAACTAGATATGTCTTATTTCAATTCAGTTCAGATTATTCTACAGTAAGTAAAGCCAAACATGATCAAATAGATAGAGACTGCTAAGTCTGTCATCGAGCTTCTGGTAGCTCGACCTGGTGAAGACGGGCACTTGCTCATGTCGATTTCCAGGGTGTGGATTTGATCTGGACCGCAATAGGCATCTGCTAAGGGGTCTTTGAAACAATAATCTTGCAGCCATTTTAACGAACAATTACAATACAGAGGATTTCCTGGAAAACAAAATTTGCAATGATTACACGTGGGAATTCGCATGTCTAATTAGTCACATATGAAGAATTGATTTGGGGAAAGAGTTCCTTTCCTCGCTAGTACCCACCATTCAAGTCGATATACACATACGGGTTCTCGAGTGGGTCAAAGGTTCCTTCTTCCAAGGTAGTTAGGTTGTTACGCTGGAAATAGATATATTCCAATTTTCTTAAGTTCTGGAAGGCATTTTTGTCCACGTAATTAATGGAGTTGTCGAACAAGGATATTGATGCCAGCTGGGTGATTCCTTCTAGCCCATTGAAACTGGTTAGTCTGTTTTGTTCTAAATGTATACTCGATAGTTTGTTTAGACCGTAGAATACTTTTGGCGATAACTCCTCGATGTTGTTTTCGTATAGGAACAAAGTTTCCAGGCCTGTGCAATTGCTGAATATACCTTCTGGGATGTGACTCAACTCATTACCTTCGAAGCTCAAATAAGTGATAGTTTCGCAAGCGGGGTTGATGAGACGCATCGGTATTTCGATCAAGTTGCAATAAGAGAAGCTGAGTTTAACCACGTTGTAATATGCGAAAAAGTCGTCCGGAAATATATCCGTGTCACTGTTTGCGATGTCGATATCGAGAGTTTCTCCTGGAACTGAAGACAAGGATTTGTTAAGAAGTTGCTGCGCGCATTGCACCTCCGAAGCAGTGTTGATGTTTTGACACGTTATACTTGCACATGGGTCTACTGGGCAGCCGGGGTCTTCGTACAATTTGCAATCACAATCCTCGTCTGTAAGTGTTGCGATGGCGATGTCTTGACCGATGGCCACCTCCAAAAACATGGTCAGAAGAACTACAGTTGACAGTAAAATGGCTCTTCTTATAACTGCCATTGTGAGTGACATACAGCAAACAACTGATGCAGATCAGTTCGGTATTCTGCGTATATATTACCTATCCTCCTGAAATGTTTCTTGTCATTTTCTAATCTAGATTTTCTGCCAAAATTATATCAAAATATCCTATCTGTTGTTCATTTAGGCAACATATTAGAGTTTTGCGAAACTCGTTGCACAATTATCACATACTTATCAGAAACCAGGAAAATACTTAATGCATTTACTGTGAAGTCAGTTTAGTTCATTGGAAATTGAGATAAACTCTGGATTGATTAGAAGCTTCGTAATGATTTCTACCTGGGTTGCTTTACGTAGCCTAATTATTGGCTGTAAACTTTCTATAATCTCCAGAATTTCTACTACGAAACAAGCCATTTGCCATTTCAAATAAACAGCTTATAAATATGATTATTAACTTATTGGGCTTGTAATATCGATGTTGATGGCTGCTTTCAATTTTGGCTGTACCTCGCACGGTACAGCTTTACATCCGGACTATGTACGCAGTAATACATGTTTATTTACATATGTGTTGTACATGTAAAAACTTAGCGTCTTAAAAGCAGAAAAGGTATGCAGATTTTGTTGTTGGTAACTACAGTAGAACCTCCGTAAGTTGACTACCCAAGGGCGGAAACAAAATGGTCAACATATATAGGGAGGTGGTCAACATATGGAGGTAGTCAACTTTGAAGGTTCTGCTATATATTCTTTATTTCAGAATACTCTAAAGTAAGTAAGCGCGAACATGAGCAAACAGATAAGGACAGCTAAGTCCGTCATCGAGCTTCTGGTAGCTCGACCCGGTGAATCATCTTCTGTAGAGGTGCTCACAGGCGTGCTGGTGCTCGCAGATGTGCAGTTGTTCATGTCGATGTTCTTTATGTCGATTTGGTCTTGACTGCAATAGGCCGTTATGATGCAAAAATTATCGTGTTCGAAACACATCACACACAAATCTTGCAGCCATTTTAACGAACAATTACAATATAGAGGATTTCCTGGAAGAAAAAGAAGTAATTTTGGGTCTTTCTTAATCATGTTGAAAAGCGTCCCTTCCTCGTTACCTACCGGTCAAGTCAATGGACACCGACCAATATTCGAGTGGGTCAAAGGTTCCTTCTTCCAAGGTAGTTATGTTATTGTATCTGAGATCTACATAATTTAATTTTCTCATGTTCTGGAAGGCGTTTTTATCCAAGTAATTAATAGAGTTTGTAGATAAGAATATTGTAATCAGCTCGGGGATTCCTTCTAGCCCATTGAAACTGGTTAGTCTGTTATTATCTAAATATATAACCGATAGTTCGTTTAAACCGTAGAATACTTTTGGCGATAAATTCTCGATGTCGTTTTCGTTAAGATACAAGTACTGCAGGCGGGTGCAATTGCTAAAGGTACCCTCTGGGATGTGTCTCAACTTATTTTCTCGGAAATCCAGTTTAATGATAGTGTCGCAAACGGGGTTGATGAGACGCATCGGTATTTCGGTTAAGTCGCAGTCGTACAATTCAAAGGATACCACGTTGTAGGATGCGCAAAAGTCGTCCGGAAACAGGTCCAAGTTACTATTTTCGATGACGAGCCAGAGAGGTTCTCTTGGATGAGATGTCATGGTTTGGTTAAGAAATTGCTGCGCGCATTCCACCTCCGAAGGACTGTCGATGTAGCTGCACATTATACCTGGACAAGGAACGTCATAATCTACTGTGCAGGTATATTGGTCTTGATAGCAATAACAATCTGTGTCTCGAAGTGTTGCGGTGGTGATGTCTCGACCAATGGACACCTCCAAAAACGCAGTTAGAAGAACTGCAGTTGACAGTGAAATTGCTCTTCTAAAAACAGCCATTGTGACTGACATTCAACAAACAATTGATACAGATTTTCGGTTTTCTCCGTATATATTAGCCTTTCTATATCATCCTAAATTGTTTGTCATTTCTAATCTAGATAATCTGCCTGGTTTTCTGATACCCTATTTAACTGATAACTGATAATTTATGGCCAAATTATGAATATGTTATCTTATTGATTTCAGCGGTAATCTCCAATTTTTCAAATGTGAACTTCTTATCATTCAATGCTAGATGCTTCGTGAAAAATGGCTTTCTGGTTTCGTAAAAATCCATGACCTTATTATATAGGCAATTTTTTTTTGATATAGGTATGTTGGCTTAAGGTATTCCGATAACAATTGTGTATCAAAATATCCTATCTGTTGTTCATTTGGGCAACATATAGGCGTTTCTCAAAACTCGTTGCACAATTATCGCAAACTTATCAGAAACAAGGGAAATACTTAATGCATTTATTACTTGGAATTGTTTGTGCGAAGTTAAATGCCTAGAATCCGATTAGATCAATTGAAAGATAAAATATGACATTCTGAAGTTTTATATAAACAGGGTTGCCACTAACCTGCGAAGTCAGGCAAAGTCAGGCAAAACTGAAAAAGTCAGGCAAAGTCAGGCAACTTTGTCAAAAGTCAGGCAAAGTCAGG
>JAQGBX010003838.1:0-16423 GCA_034698745.1 Megaphyllum sjaelandicum | reverse complement strand
TAAGCGGGCATTCTTGCAAATGAAAATGTGAGGGAATTTCAGAGAATGGATCATGTTCCTCATGGGCCCCTGCACTGCTGGGCCCTGGGGCTTCAGCCTTCTCAGTCTAATGGATAAGACGGCCCTGGCTGGTTGCAAATAGGGCATATAAACTTTCGCAAACCAGAATCATTATGATATGCATTTCAAAGATTGACTTACACCCCCTAATCTGGGTATGTATTTTACACACCCAGTATATTTGGCATGCTCGAATGTTGACAATGCTAACTCAATTTATATTATGGTTTGTTGACATCAAATCCGTGGTCATTGTTAAACCAAATGTTTATTTCAGCGTGGATATCAACAGTTATTAATTGGTGAATTGCTTTCCTAAGAAAAGGAAGGTCGGGATTTTGTTTATGAGTTGAACTTGTCCCACGACAAGGAACGTGTCGGGCATATACAACTTCCGTTTGCGCGCAGGAAACACGTCCTTTCGGCGCCACGCGTCTGCCACGACACTTTAATAATCTTTAAACCATAAATAATTTTTTAAACATACTGCTCTGGTACACGACTACACTTGAAAGATAAACCAAAAGTATATGAGAAAAAAAATTGCCAGATAAAAATGCTCCATTATAATTTTGAATAATGAATCCAGAAGGGCCCATCAATGTACTGGGTAGGCCATGCAGTATTTTTTGTTCTTTTCATTATTTGACAGTGTACCCACGCAACAGCTTTATTGCGTCTATTGACCAAAATGTAAATGAGGTCCATGTACGAGTCTTTGAAATCGGCACACCTCACGAAAGTAATGTTTGAAACAAGTGCAATTCTAAGACCACATAAAAACGGATTGGGGAAGCACAATATGGACACCTTTATCATATACCAGTTTCAATGCATAAAAATCGAGCGAATGCTTAAGTTTTAGTTTTCTGGGATGGCCACCAGATGGCGCGTAGCAAAGTCGAATCGTTAATATTTTGAAACTACAATTTCTACATAACGAAACAAAATGAGATTTTTCAAAATTTGAGTCAAGACACAAAACCTCAAGTACAGTGAAACATCATTAAGAAGAACTCGCTTTATACGAATTTCTGATAGTGCGAACTAATATCCATGCATTCCCCGTCCTATAGGTAAAGACGAATAGCGTTAATTTCCTCGTAAAAGACTTCATTCCGAATTGGGGTTTTGCAATTTTTCGGCTAAAACGAATGCATTTTCGAGCTCCAAAGCATTGAAACTATATACAGGTACATGTATACGTTAAGATAAAACGGACTTCAGACAATATGAAAAAAAAAAGCACAATGGAAGTTTAGTTCTAATTGTTGACGTCATGTCTCGCGTGCCTTCGGATAATACGAAGTACGGTTGAAACGAACAACCATTTTGCCGTCAATTGAGAGAGTCGTCTTAAAGAGATTCGACCGTAATGTAATAATAGGAGTCTGTCTGCTTGCCATTGGAGCAACCAGTTTGTTAGGCTGCAGTCCATTAATTAGCCAGCTGTATAAGTAAACGTATACGTGCTCGCCATCTCTAATCCAATTTGCATTAATTTGCCCCACCGGAGATCCAACTCAATCGAGCGAAACTAATCTTTATTATCAAGCAGCTGGACGTCGATTTTATAATTGAAAATTATGACATCTTTATGAATAAAGTTGCGTAGTCCTAAGTAGCGAACACACGTGATGAGCATCAGCATCGACTTGGCTCATCAACGAACCTTTCGAAAACTGTTATGACTTCACTTAACGCTTCAAACCGAGAAAAATGCCATCGGCCAAAGCGTGTTAATTAGTTCATTGCTTTTTTAACGCAATTTTAACCGCCCAAGCAAAAAAAAAAGTTTTTGTCGGTAGGGGGCTCTGAACAATTAACATCCATCGAGAAGTGCCTTAAAACTTAGCCTAAATTAAAAAGGGGGTGAGGGGGTGAAGGGTGCAACCTAACCTACATTTTACGAGTGATGGGTATGCATGGACACCTGGGTACATGCATGATTATAAGTTTTTTCGAGCCTCATCCTACCTGTCATCCTTTAGCATGCCCCCGAGCCCAGTAGCAGTCTAGGGTAATAGGTCTATTTTCTTTGAATGCTAAAAATTAGGTTGGTAACCTTTGTAAATCAAACTCAAAGATTACGCCGTATTGGGGCATGAAGTGCACGAGGAAACGACGTCAGTCTGACAGCACAACCTTTGCACGAGTCGCTTCCAAACCACGATGGCCGCAAAGGGGACGTATAGGGTACCTCATCAATATTGGACAAGTAACAGTGGTCGAGCATCCCTAATCCGAAACTTCAAAATTATCCGAAATTCAAAACTTTTTTTGTACACCTATTTTGCTTCGTGCACAAATTTATCAAAAATATTGTATAAATTACCTCCAGGGTGTCGTGTATACGATGTGAAATTGTGAATGAAACAAATTTCGTATTTAGGCTCGGTTGCGATTCCTTAGATATCGCACCCCCAATGCGAAATTCAAAATATCAAGAAAAATGAGCGCTATGTTCAGTTAAAACGACACATCTTGGCCTACCATGGTTTTGGTGAAATAAAAGAAGTCATTTTCTTTTACCCTATCCTAGGAAAACTTGCATGCTGTATCTCAAAATGGGATGTTTTCAGTTGCTTCATTTTTTAAGGGTTTGCGATACATGCATCTCATTAATTGCAAAAAAAAAAAAATCCTTCCAAAACATTTAAAGGATATGGGGTATTCAACTTGCATTAAATAAAGATTTGCACGTGAGATCTGAAGACACTTAAAGAATGTGTTTTATAGGTAACAGTTGCAAGTTTTGGTTTCCTTCCCTATCGAACATTTGGAACTTCAACTCCTTTATACGAATTTCTGATATTACGAACTCATTTCCAGTCCTTTCCCCAGGGTATGCCCGAATTCGGATATTACAAACTTTCGGTTAAAACGAATGAATTTGTGAGTTCCCGAGCAATTTGCGCTGTACGTTAAAACGCTACATGTATAACGGGGATTTCCCCGTTAAGAATTGTAGCAGCTTCCATTCATATACTTGTCGTGGGTAGAATTTCATCCAAAAAGTCGATGAACCTTTGGTTCTTATTATTGAATTCATGTTTGTGAATCTGATTTCGGATAATACGAACTACATGTACGTTTTAAACGAACAAATGTTGACGTCCTTTGACATTTCTTTTAAGAAGGTTCGATTGTATTTGAATAGGGGATAATAACAAGTTAACAACTCGCGTGGGTACTAAAAACCCCTTCCGCGTGACGTCACTATATAGTTCGCTCGCTTCCTATTGGTCGCTCGGATTGTCACGTGTCGACCCCGATGACCCGCACGAGCCGGCGCATAACTCCGGTGAATGAGGGGTCAGCAAAGCCTTCCGCTCGCGCCATTAATTCTTTGGCAAACTCATAAAATCCGTCGTAACAACAGTTCGGTCTCGTAAAACCTAAAACTGGTCCCTTCTTAGTCGTTCGTCGTCCGTCGCCGACGCACGATCCTATCTGCGTGCGCGACGTGCGCTGCTTTTGCAATTCCAATGTTTTAATCCTTTCACGAATCCAATGGGTTAATGATCCCATTCGAACCAACGAAACCAAACTTTTAAAAGTTTTTTTTATGAAGAAAACGCGTGGGAATCACAACCTGATTTTTTTCCCTAATCCATTACAATCTTCGAGAAAAAAAAATAACAGATAATCAAAATGAGTTTTAAATACCTTCTATCTGCACACTCATCTAAAATATTATTACCGATAAATTATATCAATACGGATTACGTTTCCATTAGCACACAGGGTGAGTTTTAAGGATCAGTTACCTTTATACGAATGCTTTTCAAGCCGCTTCGTTAATATTTGAAATATGAATTATTTCCGCAAACAGGAAGAGTCTTAGACTATGGGTCGCAACCCTTTAAAGGGTCGTTTCAAAATTATTCGGGGTTGCGCAAGATTTAAGTATTGAGTGAAAAAAAAGTGTAAGAAGCTCCGAAAGCGCTCTAAACTAAGGGTAAGAGCACAGTATACGAATATAATACGAGTATACGAGTATAATATTCGTATACTGTGGTAAGAGCACGGTTAATGCGTCTGCAATAACGCTTCAATAGAAAACTTGGGCGTGACTAATGTTGCTCGATTTACATTGTGGGCGTGTTGTGGGGGTACATGAATCTGAGAATCGTGGCTCTTATCATTCTAAAAACTAATAAAATGCCCCATTAGATACTATCACTTACCCATGCTTAGATTTTTTTCCCGAAAGTAGATACAGTATTTTGATGCTGTTTGGGCGCTATAAATTAAAACTTGTATGAATTTTCTTGTTTATTTCTAAATAAATAATTAAATAAAAGAATAATTGCACGTACGTCTGTACGTGCAATTTAATCTATAGCGAAGGCAATAATATTTTTGCCACAGTAAAATTATGAAGTACCCCAGCATGTCTGATCTAGGCGAAGCCAGCACGCGTCGTCTGCTTGTGAAAGTTATCTATTGTACAGAAAGCACACTGTTGAAAGCCAATAAGAGCACTCCGAGAAAAGTTTTATAAATGGAAGTTTTGCCATGCATACATTGTTTTAAAAGGAATTATCACCTCGAGTGCAAAACGTCTATCTGAGAACCCCTAAATGAGGATGCCATACATATACAGTATAGTAACATTTATCCGAGTCTATAAATAATAATTTGCTTCTTATTTCTCTTGCAGCGTTAACCGTGAGGTATTTGACGAAAAGATTCATCGGCGAATACAGCTCCAACACGGGTAAGTTGTCATTAAACTCTAGGAATCCCCTTAATTAAAAAAAGTTCATTGGTGGTCAAGTTCTCGTGTAGCCTCACGCGATACGAGTGTATAATTACGAACAACTCGGCCCATAGAGCTTTTTCTGATATTAATCTGAAATCAGACACAAAAATACGTCGACGAAGGCGACATTCTCCGGTTTACCCGACGCGTAATTCCCTCAGAAAACTAAAATGATGACAGGATACAAGAAATACGACCATTTTTAATATATGCAATAGGTGCGAAACGTGTCTAGCCAGTTTTTTTTGTTTTTTATACGGATTACATTACGAACCTCTCGAGCAGTGGGCACTTAAGGAACTGATGAAAATCAACCGAGATAATGAAGTATCCCTATATAATGTACTATATAAAATGCACGTTTGGTTTTACTTCCTACGAACACGTTTATAGAGGTAATACTCGTGGAAAATGAACTGGTATTAAAAATGTACAAATTGCCAGTGTAAATGATTCGGATGATGAACGAGTTGCATTAAATTCCCATTAGCATATATAATTAACCAGTACATTTATAAAATATATGCTCTATCCATGAAAACGTCACTATATCAGTCTTAGGCGCCTGGCGAATTAAATTTACAAATAGCGTTTTTTGTCACCCTATGCATAAACTAAAATGGTCGACCATACCGAGGAAATTCAAAGCTATAATAAGTTGAATATTAACTCGTACACGTAGGCCTACCTAAATTCGTCGGTTTTGGAAAGACCGAGGCAATGTCACAGTATACGAAATACCTGAGTATGTGCATTCCTCGATTCTGTCCTATAGAGAGCCTATACTGTCCTGTCCATCTTCGCAGCGCCAACTTTCTGACTAGCGGCGGCTAAGTGGGAAAATGCGCATTAAGCCATGCCCATATATTGCTAGGCACTTGCCCTCGTATAGGCAGCGTCTGCTTTATCAAAATTTGAACGGGCGGCATTTTTCGTCTGCTACGTACACACGCTTCCCAGAGGAAACTTTGCATGGCGTTGCTATACACTTAGCCAATCGGGCAGTTTTGTGCAACTCGGCGGGTATCTTTTATTATGTCAATTAAGCAAGTGACACATCGCCTACGATACGATCATATCGCGTCCTATCCTTGGGCGATATTATGGTTAGCTGCCACTGTATAAATTATTGCGCTGCAGTAGTATTTTCGGTACAGGGGGACATGAAAGGTGCCGACACGGAGTGCACATATACTGGTATTTCATATAATGTGGCAATATCATTGGAAATTACTTTTGGTTGGGATATTTTATTCGTTTTTGGGCGAAAAACGTAAATGTATAAGGATAACTAGCGGTTGGTGCAACGTAAAACATTTAACGAGAGGATACGCCTGGCCATATTTGTTAATTGACGATGTAGGGAAACATGGTATACAACCGGTAATAAAAATGCCATTAATCTGGTTTGGGGTTTATTACGTAGTTTCGCAAATGGGGCTGAGCTAATAAATCGAAAAAACACAGAAAAAAAATCACCGCAATGACCGAGATATTGGAGTTCAAAGGTCGCTGTTCCCGAATTCCATCGTTGGGGGAGAGACTAATTAACCTTATCCGGTATTCCCATGCACAAGAATGGAGGTTTCACCTGCATGAATCTCGAGGTAGTTAATGGCATGCAGTAAGGCGTTAAAAACACAAAGTTTTTGCATCGCAAATACTTCATTCGATAGCATCTAGTAATATGACAGATCGGAAGCATGAAGATAGGAAAAAATGTCTTCATAAATTTAAAATGACAAAAGGGATGCATGTCCGTGTACCTGCACGTCCAGCATATAAAGTGTCAAGGGCAAAAAAATAAAAGCATATCGTCCCCTCAAATGTGAAGAATAAAAACCGGATTTTACTATAACGTATACTATTATGTCAAGCTTACATTCTTGGTGGGACGAATGAAAGTATAAGAGACACCCTGTATAAGTAGGTCCTACGTCAGATGCGAGGAAAGCAGTCGTCTACTCTAAAAGTTTTTTTTATAAATAAAAACGTGCATTTGAAAACCACGCGTTGATAGCCGATGCCAAAATGGACAATGGCCAGCATCACTGAAGAGGGGTTAAAGATGAGGGGAAAAGAAATAAAGAATAAGCAGTAGGGGAATAAAGTTCCCTCATTGGATGATGACACGCGATCAGCACGTGGCTTTCAATTCATGGACGGGTCTGCTGCAAGGTGATGGTCAACTGCATGGTCGAGAGAAAGGGAATTTGCAAAATACCGTCATACTTGGATCATAGAAAATCTGCCATTACTCGTTGCTGGGTTTTTCAGGTATTTTGACCACGCATCAACATTTCTATTTTTTATCAAGACGAATACCACAAAACCACCGGGAAAAAAAGAGAATAGAATACAGCATGACATCTGCACGTCCGTGTTCGTAGTGATTGCCATCCAAAAGAAGAAAAAAACATTACAACGAATTGTGATGGAAGTAGACATGGGACGTTTGTACTAAAAGTAAAACAAATTTTATGTGAAAAGAAATGTGTTGAACAACGACATGCATGGCCAGGTAAACCAGAAACCAAATGAGTTGCGACTGACCGATGAAAGATGGCAATCACTACGAACATCAAAGCAATGCCGTGCTGCCATCGGATGTCTTTTTCGACGGTTTAATTGTTTTCTACTCAATAATCAATATACAGTATGTTATTAAATATAACCAAGTTCGAACATGTTTCTGCAAAAATATGTATGTCTGCTTATGTATAACTATAGCCATTTTAAAACTTTGTCAAGTTATACACGGGCCTCTAAAAGTTCAGAGCACTGGTAAACCAGAAGCCATGAGGCAGATTTTAAGCAGAATTTACGCAACCCACGAGTTTCAGTTTCCACAATGGTCGCTAGATAGCGTATGACCGAAATGCGGTTGGCTACATATACTAATAAGCACCCCTTTCGTCAATTTATTATTTGGGTGAAAACACTGAATGCTTACTGCAGGCGCTGACCACTCGGCGTACACTAGCGCCACCAAGCGAAATAATAATGCGGCATGTGTTTTAAATGAGGGCGCACACAGAGAAAGCATATAAAAGAGCCAGACTGAGCTTACAAGAAGCGCTTTTAAGCTTTCAAGAATGTTTGTAACATTCCTTTTTATAAATCCGAAAGCAGATTTTTAAGACACAGAGTGGCACACAGATTGGTCAAAAGCGTAGACATCGATTGTATGCCGCCTATGTACGGTAAAATTAACGTGGCCTGCACTCATCATGAGATGCTAATGCGCATGTACACGTAGAAGGTTTTACGCGGAATGTTCCGTTTAGCATATATAACGCATGCAGAGGCGCCACCAAGCACATGACAATCACGCTGATATCAGCGCTCGTTGTGTGCCCCAATGCTAGAAACAAATCGAAGCTGAAAACAAGCACGAAAGAAGCTGAAAGAAGCACGTCGAAAGTAAGCATTCTTTGAGCTCACACCCTTATAGTCATGAGGAAATTAGGATATTAATTGGCGTAAAACATTACTTTGAAACGAAAATATTAGACAGCCACCACCATTAAACTTTTTATTTCTCAGAGTTCAGATTTTCGCGCTTCCTTATTTCCATAAAAGGGAGGACCACTTACTCGGCCAAGACGCGTATATTGGGCCCAATTTTCGATAAACGTTTCCCTCGCATCGCTGTTAATCGAAAGCCCATAATTCTAGTTGTTCGGCCGAACTTTTCAAGGTATGTGAAACACGTTCACTTCCCTCAAAAGAGTGTGAAAATACGGATGCTAGTTGGACTTAAACGATCGGGATTTTCAAACTTCTCCAATCTAGATTAAACCCAATCCTGCCGAAAGAGTACTTCACCGTCCCAGCATCTCGATAGTAGCGAGCCTAACAAAAGCGAGGGTCGGTCATTAAACTCGCGAATTTTCAAGTACCTTTCATCGTCTTCTGCAATTTTCCCCTTCAACGCCGCAATCTAGTTAGAAGTTTGCAAAAAAATAAAAAAAAAAGCGGCGCTGACATTATTATCGAGTTAATAGTGTTTTTGTGTTTGCCATTCGGTGGCTTCCTGGGTCGCTTTATGTTTATTTGCACAAAAGGTGGGCCTTTCGCGCAAATTGGGCGCCCCGTTTGATACTACAAGTAACATTGAACGTAACCGCATTTTTTTTTTTCATCCAAAATTTCGTTTGTTGTTCGTCAAAAGTGGCACTTTCGTACTAAGCCGTGTGTTGGCTTAATTGGCGATTATGTGCGCATTCAACTGAATTGAATGAAGGGGGTAGGCAGCTTTCAATAAAAATTGACGCCTTCATAAAAGAGGAACTTTTACCCCCTTCGCCGTGTGTACTCCCCGAATGCTGCACTTCTTACACAAAGGCTTTGTCTTCGAAATAGGTTATGCGCAATTGAAATTGAGGAAATTGGGACCGCGTTTCTACGACGATTGTCACCTTTCTGTATACTTACTTTTCATTTTTATTTGCATGGGGAGGATTAGAGAGAAAGGATTCAACTTTCACTTCTCAAGTTCCCGCGGCAGCACTCGTTCGTTGACCCTAAACAGAAGCGCCTTAGCCGAGGCGGGGACATCCATAAACCACGCCAACGGGATAAATGGGATATATTAAAAGAGGTCGACATTTGAGCAGTACATCACCTGCTCAAAAGTTTCGGAAAAATCGGTTCGCTAAAACCTGCTACAGGGTAGCCACAGATCAGGGAAGTCAGGGGGAAAAAAGTGGTCATGAAAGTCATGGAAATGTCATGGAATGCAATCCATGCACTCAGTCTGCTAGCAGCTCCATCCCCAATTCTCTTCAGCTAGACTCGTAACAAAATCTATAGAGAAGAAGATACTGCACCAAGGGGAACTCAGCCCCTTCCGGCATCCTTGCTGTATAGGTTTGTGGATTGGTTAGTTAATTGGTTAGTGGATTGGTTTGTTAATTTGCAGTTGTATTTGAGGTGTTAGATTGTTTAAGGTAGCATGTAGCTAATCTGTAGTGTTTTGCCAAGCTTCTCATTGCAATTGTTATTTTATTTTTCATTATGAAAATTGCCAATCCAAATCCAAACCCACCCGCCTCTTGAAAATCCCAAATACGGGAAAATTAATCAAATTGAGAATTTGGGGTCAATCAAATTGTATAATGATCCCCCCTGCCACATGGTACTATGTACTGTCACTGCAGGGTAAAGAATTGAATTGAATTGACAAAAAAAGTTGATATGCATCAACGAGTAAGTTTTGGTGAGGGAATTTTGGATTTTAGTTAGGGAAATTGAAATTTAAAATTTTGTGGCCACCCTGTGCTATAGGTTTAGTGTTCACACAGAGGAAACTAACGAAACTGGAAACTCCCAATTCGGAAAGCCGGTTAAAGCACGATTCGGAAACTTGCATGCCAGTGTCAGAAACCAAGTTTTCAGTTCAGGTTTCTTCTCGAGAAACTTGTCTGCCTAGTGTAGGCCCTGTAATCTAGTTATTCGAAACTCATTGTTCATCATTGACGCCCGACTGGTGGCAGAAAACTGAAACCTTCGGGGAGGGCAGCGTAGTCATACGCAGTGGAAACTGAAAAGGACTCCATTAAATAAGCCTCAAGGATACTGTAGATATGCCTCGTGAAAAACGTGCTAAAAGTTTAGAGAAACTGAACAGCTACAGTATGTTTGCTGTATGATAAGGATTCCACTAAGGGTCCCACAACTCTAGTGTTAAAATTTAACGACAAAGGTTGGGAATAAAAAGTATACACGGTATACTCAGGGGTTCTACTCGCAGGTTTTATGCGCAATTTCACATTTTTTATACCGCGTTTAAAACGGTCGATTTATTCCCAGAGATAATGTTGTCTTAAAAAAAATACATTCCTAACACTGGCATGCTCGTATACTGTACATGTTTACGCGTATACCTGAAAAGTTTAAGGGTAACGGGAGTCCCCTCCCCGCACGCCCTGTACAAAGTTCCCCGTCTAAACTTAAGAATAGCGGAAGTTTAATTTCGCAAACTTCACGATTTTCCACGATAATTAATAGCCCGTGTTCTTTGTTATCCCCTAAAATAGATGCCCATGCACGATAAAAGCGGATAGTGTCCACGACATAATGCATAATTTAAAAAAGGCAAAAGCTGGGGCCAATCAAAAACGGTCTCGCTCGCGAAATTGGGGGCCCACCTGTTGCTATTTTCCACAAACATCTCGTATACCTTCTTGTTCACCGTATTACGAGCGCAGATGCGTTTAATAACTTTTGAATTTAAATTACGTACATAAGGTTAATAAATAACTGGGGAAAAGGGTACGTTAAATACACGCTGTCTCCGGTAACACTGCCAACAATTTAATGTTATTTCCAGTGTCTGTACGCATTGCCCAAATGGTCGTGTCCAACCCTTAAGAGATCCCAGAGATGGAGGGTGCCTCCGCCCATGCAACACTCACGGCGAACAATATTGTTTTTTCGAACAGGGGTTGAAGTCAACAACGATGTATTGATAGAAAAACATTTCACCGGGTTCCCATTTTGACGCAATTTGTCTGAATTGCGTATCGTTTAAACCGTAGTTCGTATTATCAGAAGTAAAACATTTAAAACATGACTTCAACAATAGGAAGTAAAATTCCATCGAAGTTTGGACGAAATCCAAACTGAAATCCAAATAAAATTTTATTTGAAAATTCTCTGTTGTAACGTACCTTTTATTGAAATTAAAATGTATTTAGGAAAGGTACAAGGTCAGAAACTGTTAAGACCAATTACAGTATATAGGAAATTAATAGTCAACCTTCACAATCTAAACTAGTGTATATTCAAAATTCGTTTTTAGCCGAAAATATGTAATATCCGAAAGTGAAATTCGTCTTAAACGAAGAAATTAACATTATTCGTCCATTTAGGATAGGGACTGGAAATGAAATGAGCTCGTTCTATAAGAAATTCATAAAACGCCGGATATTTTTTATGAGGTACCGCAACTTATTCCAATTTCATGTATTCTATACATGTATATAGGTGTATTACTTTCGTCTTCTTATCTTCGATCATACTCATTGCTTCCTGAATGGAACTGTTCAAATGTAGAACGTTCACAGACATTTTTTTTCAATTTCAATTTATCATCTCAACCAAACCGCAATTCCGATGTTGGCGTTTAGAGATCACGACCCCGGCGCCAGATCCGCGTGAGGCAACATCGTTCGTAATCGTAATCAAATATTATAAAAATAATGGAAAGTTTTATCCCTCGCCAATGCACTCTGATTTGAAAAGTTTGCGTTGCTCACGGGGTGTCCTCCACCCCTCTCCACAGTCCATCTACAAGTACGTGCCTAACCCCTTTCCCCCATCTGATCGGGCATCACGACCAAGCGGGGGGCTTTTCTCTCCTAAGTGAAACAATTCCAGAAATGATATACCCTTCGATAGTTTGATTTTTCAACGACCTCCGACCCAAATGCACGACGATAATAAAAAAAATGAGCGAAGTGGGACAAAGCTATGGAACTAAAATTGCATTGTTTTCTTACGTTACAGACTTATTGTACAAACAGACGATCACGTTGGATAACACGACGTCGGAGATCGAAGTTCTGGACATTTCAAGATGGACGGTAAGTTTTTCTATAATTCATTTTAGGCCATCCCTGCTTCTTATTGCGTACTATTTCACGGGTAGAAATGTCGTATACCTTCGACGTAGGATTGTAAAAACTATACGAGGATAAGCCGAGAGAGGGTGCTTGTTTACCCCCATGGGCGAGACCCATCGCCTATATTTAATAAACAAATGGGTTGTTAGGCCAGCTTAAAATCATAAACAATTTGAAAGTGCAGGAAAGTTGCGTTTTTCGGCGTTGAAAAGGGCGGTGAGATATCGAGATTGAATTTTTTTTTTATAAGACAGGTGACGCCACCGCTCTATATTATCAACGCCATTACTATCTCGAAGCGTTGGCGCTGTCGTGCCTATAGACATAGTCGTGGGATGTAGTATTTTTTTTAAACTGCTATAATAAGCGAATAATTCATCGGAAATATCCTCCATAAAAACATTTCTAGTGACATGAAATGGTTTTTGTGTCGTTGTTCGTAGTAAACTTCATATGAAAATTAGACCGACCGGACGCGTTATACAATTCATGATCGCACGGTTGGCGTTATAAACTCGTCATGAACTGTACTACGAATCAGCACACGCTTTATCTATAAGACACATTAAAAACAAGTGGTATAAACAAGTTTCAATGTGTCGATACAATTTAAATTAGATTTAATCCAAGAGTTTCATCACTTCCTGTATATTGCCATGGGGTAAAGTTGCGTCATTATGCCCATTTTCGCCACTTCGATTTTAATTGGATTCTTGCAATTTTTTTTTAATAAACGATAGAATTCATAATTTTATAAATGCAGCAATATGAACACGACGTTGTCCAGCTCATCGGTGTGGCCAATATTGCTCGGCAGCCGTAATGAAGCACAGGCCAACATGCACGTGTATTCGATTTTGTCTCCAAATCGCCCATTTTGCTAATCCGCCACTTATGATGCTTAAAACTAAGAATATGCCTAGCTTCTACATTCTTCCGCTACGGAGACCCGTAGCGAACCAGGCTGCCGAACCAATCAATCAGAATATCCATAATTAACGCTCGGAACCTACAGCTCTTTTTTACATATATGTACATATACAGGAGGGGGGGGGGGTGAGGTTTATATGTCTGGGCCTTTCAAATATCTTTATCATCTATAGGTAAAATGCTCTTACATCAGTGAATAGGATGTGATGTGAGGACTCCAGAAGCCATGTCAAAGATTACGGTGCACGTCAATTTCATGGCGCATCCGATCGGGAGATAGAGCAAATCCTTGAATTAGAAAGTTGGTCAGCACTGCATAATTAGTGCAATAATATTACTTGGGACATTTATTAGTGCTCGCATATCTGACAACGTACCGGGTTTTTGGCTAAATGCGTGCATCCTTGCATAGCATCTATGCAAGGCAGGAATGCTACCACCAAGTCGTTAAAGGGCTGGTGAATCGCACAATTGAATGCATTCAAGTCATGTCCTGCTATACAGTATGAAATCGGGTGAATGAAGGGAAGCACAACCAGATCAGGGCACCTGATCGCGAATGGTTTCCAAAATTTTAGCATTGCAGTTCTAGCCTTATGCACGGTGTTTTCCGTTTTTCGAAGAGGGTCCATTGGAAGATGACGTAATACGGCCATGGGCGACTGCGCGATGCAAATTCGGCAAATCTAGGTCTATTCACGTTATGTAGAACACTCGACCCGATTCCCCATCGACGGGCAAAATATAAACAAGAGGGCCGGGAGATAGGAGATAGCCGATGCATTTCAATTAAACCGGGTTACATAATTTTAAGTGGGGCTCGAAAAAAAAGAAAGAACCGATTATTTAATCGGTGAGTAGACAGGCCCGCGTCACCTCGCGTGTAGGTGGCGCTGCGACGTTAACGCTCGGTGTTTCCCCGTAGCCTAGATTTGGACTCAAAAATAAATATTTAATGTTTTTTAAACTGGCGCGCATCCCCACGAATTTTCTCGTTTTCCGAACCTGCGACTGCTCATCACTGTCACTCGTTTGTAACCTAATTGGCACTTAGCGAAACGTTAAAAATATTTTGTCAAGCCGTTGATGGCCCGCGCGATTTATACCAGAAAACAAAACGTATTTATGCGACCAGATAGCATCGGCTATAGCCTAGTTGCGCGACTCTTCAAAATGGGCACAATGAAGAATAAATCACGCAAACATCGAGACAATCTGCGTAGGCCAAAGTGCCAAAACTCAGCGCTCCATTCATTTTACTTCGAAATTCGATTGAATCGTTGCGGGATCAGCCCCATGAACATCTTCGAAATGCGATGACACGGGGCAGCTCTTACCTTTTTTCATCAGAATTTAGGAGAAGTACAAAAGGGTGACGCCATCGTGGTAAAATACAATTCTCGATGGTTTCACACCCATTGACCTTAAATTACCGCTGTCAATTTAGGGGCCATCCATAAAGGACGTCCGGAAAAGGAGGGAAGGGGGGGGGATGTGAAAATGGGACAGGCGGAGAGGGACTCGAGGAAAGTGGACGTCTGGATGTCAACTTGTGCTTAAACTGTCATCAGTTTCAGATGATAAATTGATTGCATTGGTTTCATTTTTCTTGCTAGACTGGATGGTTTTGGTATTTTTTTAGGGGAAATTTCCTGTCCCCTACAATGTTCTGTGGTTCACTAACGGTAATATTTTCAATGTAAAAATGTATAACGAACATATTAAAAATTGCTCATCATCATGAAATCAACGAGTTGTTTTCAAAATTAGACGGGACATGTGGGGGAAGGGTTTAAAAACTTGGAAAATACAGGACATCCTTTAACGGATGATCCAAAACCAAGTTAAGACGAATCTCAAGGGTCGTCAACATTTGTTCGTTTAAACTGTAGTTCGTATTATCAAAAGTCAGACGAAACATGACTTCGACAATAAGAACTGAAGTTTCATCGAAGTTTGGATGAAATTCTACCAGGGGTATGACTTGGAAGATGCTGCAACTTTTATCGAGAAATTTCCCGTTATAACGAACCTTTTTTTTCATAAAGTTGATTTAACGTAACGTAGCACGAATGTCCGAGAACTCGAAAATCCATTCGTTTTCGCCGAAAATTTCTAATAACGTATTCGAATTCGAAATTTTTCTAAACCGAAGAAATTCGTTCATACCATTATAGGAAGGGGAATGGACAAGAGTTCGTACTATCAGAAATTCGTTTAACAGGAGTTCTTCTTAATGAGGTTCCAACATTTCACGACAAGAATCCTAATGCAGGACACCGCACTTGCAAAACCAACAGTGATATGCGTTTTAGAAAATTAAGAATGAATTTTAGAATGTAATTTAAACGAGTAATTCAACATATTGTACGTTTAATTCTGATGAATGTCTAAAACACAACTTAATACACGGATAAAACACGTTAACTTCAGAACAACAAAATGTTCGCCATTTATAGAGAACACGTATAGCCTTTCAATTAAAACAAAAAAAAAATGACCTCACCTCTAAAGCAAATATTTTGTAGAGCAAAATAGATCGTGAACGAGACAAATTTCTTGGCAAATTTCTATCAACTCGCCAGATTAAGATGAAAGGCTGTAGTCTGAATTCCTTTCTGACATCCTTGACACTGCATTTTTGTTACGACGTGTACACCGAGAACGACAGATTACACGCAACGCTACAGCTTTATTTAACAGTTATTTATGTTAGACTGGATTCATTTTTTTCCCCATCCCAATATTGCTAATTTGGTCGAAATACCTAAGCCTGGTTCTAGCCAGAACTTAAAAAGATCTTTTAATGAAAAGCCGCCATAGCAACAGCTTCCAAAGCTATATACAGGTTGTCCCAGAAGTCTAAGGTCGTAGAAAAAACAATACAAATGCCAAATGATATCTTCTACGTGTATTCACAGTTTGTCCACCAGTTTGCAATGTATAAGTTAAACGTTTAGTGCCTTCCCAGCTGAAAAATCCCATGAACGAGACCCATTGTGAATGGGATTATGGAACAGCGGGACCCATAGCAATG
>JAQGBX010003837.1:0-16424 GCA_034698745.1 Megaphyllum sjaelandicum | reverse complement strand
GACCATTGAAAGAGAGACTGTATCCATGACGACCATTGAAAGAGAGACTGTATCCATGACGACCATTGAAAGAGAGACTGTATCCATGACGACCATTGAAAGAGAGACTGTATCCATGACGACCATTGAAAGAGAGACTGTATCCATGACGACCATTGAAAGAGAGATTGTAACCATGACGACCATAGAAACTGTATGTAAACATGTAAAGGAACGTAGAATCTGAAAATGTAACCATGAGGACTGTATCCATTGCAACAGTAGTACAATTGTGTGTAAACATCAAACAACTATCTATATTCAAAGATGCCGAAACATGAACGTAGTTTTCCGTTACGCGAATGACGCCACCTGGAGCAATTCTTCGAAGTTGGCGGCACCCCCACAAATCGCTTTCGATTAATTCACCCAAATTTCCTGCAGCCATGTTTCCATTAAACCTCGTTAGTTTTTAATCCTTTATTGTTCCCTCTGTCTTCTATACCTCTACCACCTTCAAAGTTATTTACTTTTTTTTTGTTTTCAGTTGTTAGCAAAGCAACTGTTCAATTATCCTATATATTTATTCGCATCCGTGACTCATAACGTTTCTCCGGAGTCTCTTGGAATTTCCGGGGGGACGAACCCCCTCCCCCCTATCTGATTCTTGGAAAAAAATGCGATGCGTGTGTCCTAATTTGAACGAAAAACGAATGATAATCCTATATCACTCTCTTTATAACGAAGAAAAAAAATGCGAAATAGATGGCGCCAAACGCTCGTTTTTTGAGAATTATTGCAGGAACTAACGAGGGAATAGTTTCCGGAATTTGCGGAGGTTCCCCCCCCCCCCCTCCCTTGTCCTTCTTTTGCATCGTACTGCACACCCTCCAGGGTGAGCCCCAGATGGCAGCCGCCATTTGTAATTTGGAAGGTTACCATTTTTGTTTAATCACAGAGTGCAAATTTCGGGTGACTACCGGGAATTTCGTACCTTGTCATTACCTCTTTAATTATTATTATTAGCTCGAGCTGCTACGGTGCTGCCCCCTTCGTGGCGCCTCCGTTATCAGTTTACCGACAAAAGAAATTCAAGGGACCTTCAGATTTGATACAGTTTTCGTATTTTTTTTTCTTCAGATTTTTACCCGTTTTTACAAGCTTCCTGAAGCCCTTAGGGATTTATGGTTTTTGGGCATTTTTTACTCGCGGTTAGGATGTCGCTATGGCGGTTAGGATAACTTGAGAATATAAAAACAGTTCTTAAGCAGAACGTCGTGTTCCATGATTGCTTTACTTTAGGAAACCTATTGTTTGGAAAATTTTTCCAGATAATTTCCAGAATAGAAAATTTCTCCAATGCTGAGCAACTTATTTACGGAAATAAACTAAGTTTCTTTTGTGATTAAAGCACTGCTGTCAAGTTAGTTTACACACATTTCCTTTTGAAACAGGTTTGTCATATGCTGTAGGGATGTGTCCTGAAATTATCGCTCCGTGTGTGGCAACAGAAAGTTGTTTCAGGTGAAAAAAAATTCCTGAAATTTCTAGCAATTTATTGCCGGTTATAAATTTCTTCGTGGACGAATACACAGTAACATATGTACTTGTTTCCAAATAGAACATGATTGCAATGGTTACCTTTTCCATTCCTAATTATAACGTCATTTTCTAAAGTCTTTTTTGAGTCTATAGACAGTCACATGAGGTAAGTTATTTCCGGAAATAAATTGCGGGAAATTGCCGGACAACAATTTCCTGTCATTGCACACATGGAGCGATGTTATAAGAATATATCTCTATTCCGTAAACGGCAGCACTGGTTTAAAAGGAAATGTGAGTATACTAACTTGACAGCACTGCTTATTCCATCCTATAATGACGTTTGTCTTCCCTGAGTTGGATGACTTTCTAGTCTGGAAATTTTATTTGTGAATGACATTTTTTTCCCAACACGGTGACGGGGATATATCGAGCAATAATATATCTGGAAATTTATTTGCGAAGGTAATCTTTTACCAACACATGGGGAAATACCAAGCAATAATATATCTGGAAATTTATTTGCGAAAGTAATCTTTTACCAACGCATGGGGAAATACCAAACAATAATATATCTGGAAATTTATTTGCGAAGGAATTTTTTCCAAACACAAAGGGAAATATCAAGCAATATTATATCTGGAAACAAGTTTCGGGATATTAATTGCCTCGTGTGTGACGGTGTTATTACACTAAAAAACTGACTTAGTAACACGTTTAGTCAAACGATTTTTAAGAGGGGTAGTGGTGGGTGATAAGCTTCCACTTCCGGTTCGAACGTTACCTGCCCGCCATCTTGGATTTTCTTTCATCGTCTATAGCGCTAAACCCACGCACTTATTTTCGTGTTTTTTCGAGGTAAGAGGGGATTAATTGCGACGAATTGTTCCGTCCGAGATTAAACGTGATGTAAGCCTAATTGTATGAAGAGATAAAAGTCGGAGCGTAAAAAAAAACTACAAAAAAAACTCGAGTCGTAATTAATGAAGAGCCTAATTCTCGTTTACATTCGGTCTAATTTCTTCAAACGATTTGCGTTTTTTTTTTCCGTTTCTCGTTTTCGTTTTTATTCTTGGGTGGGCCGAATAAATGCGAAGCGCAGCAAAAAAAGAGACAAAGGCGTTTCGCAGTTGCACCAGATTTAGGCGAAGTTGCCTCGCTATAACGCTGTTTTAACGCATCCAGAAATGGCGGCGGCCATGTTGGAGCTCTCGATGGTTATGACGTTAGGGGGCGTGACGATCGGGAAATCGACCAATGAAGGCGCGTCATTGTAATTTTTTTTTGTTTGGTTCTTAAATTTAAAACAAATTAAAATTTATATAAATTTACTCCGTGTTGAAATGACAGCCTGTAACGTTTTCCATAAATTGTGTAATTATTTTTAAGTTTCAAAAATCCGAATATGTTTTTTTTTTAAATTGTCGTTTCAAATTGTATATTATCGGTTTCAAAGCCGTATTATATAAGCTGACAAGTACGTTTTAAAAAGGATTACTCAGACAGAAGCTTCCCTAATCGTACTTTGGCTTTAGTGAAGTCACGTGTGAAAAATCGACCCGCTAATTGGTTTAAAAAAGTTCACTTATATGATTAGTGATGTTTTTGAACCAGGTAATATATAGTAAAACCTGTTAAGAGTGACCACCAAAAAAAATGCTATGTTGGTCACTGTACACAGGTGATCACTATACAAGGAATGCCTGAATTAAATTAATGAACATGTACACTGCATTTATACACGTAGACTGTAATACACGTAGTAAAAAAACCACAAAACCAAAAAAGTACAGAATCATCATGTCCAAGGGTTAAAGCAAGATGTTACATTACTCATCCGTTATCTGGTCACCTTTTAAGGCAGACTGTACATGTACATGTAGACTGTAATACATGTAGTAAAAAACCACAAAACCAAAAATGTACAGAATCATCATGTCCATGTGCATTAAACATACAGTATATGTATTGCCTTATTACACATTTGTTTTTTGTTTTTAAAGAAAACAATTGTCAAGTTTTCCTTGTTTTAAATGCTTTTTGCTTCTAATGATCATGTGTTGAGTGATTTTTTCGATCTGACATGATTAGATGAATTATTTTAGAACCACTGGGGTTAAAGCAGGAACTAAGGTGACTCATCTGTTATCAGGTCACTTTTTAAGGTGCATTGACCATGTAAAAATTGCAAAAAGACAACACACACTGGTCACTGTACACGATAGACAGGTGGTCAACGGTCACTATACAGAGAATTCGTCTAAAGGAAATGTACACTAGAAAAAAACAATACGCTAAAAAGCGGTCAACATAAACAGGTGATCACCATTCAACGGTAGTCACTTTTCCAGGTTTTGCCGTGTTTGTAACGCATCATCCCAGTCAAGGCTTCTGGAAATCTACATAAAAGTCCAACAAATTGGGTCGAAAATCATGCCGGTCATCAAACGTTGCACGCAATCTCAGTTCGCTGTGACATTAGTTGATATTCCTAAATTGTTAATTGCGGCCTAACTCACGAACTTGTTAACACTCTGATCAAAGTTTTTCCTGCAGCCAGAGCGTTAATTCAGCTTTGGGCCTGATCGTGCTCGTAATGCGAAGTCGTAATCAGGACGGCCATTAAAACTAAAGCGCTCATAAATTCCCTTCTATTAGCTTACGTACTGTCACGGGGCCTTCAGCCACCAATTTATTGGCGCAATTCAATTTTTAATCAAACGCATTTTTAACGCTTTTGTTCTGCCAGGGTTCCCCCCCAGCAGGTGCGTCTAAGACTCTTAAACCAACAATGCGTAAATGCCAATGCCAAATAGGCCATTTACACGCTTTTCGCATATCCATAATTTTCGACTTTTATATTCACGTATATTGTCGTAAAAATAGATGTAATATTACGAACGAAATGTTCAACTTGCATTTTCTGTCGAATATTGCATGCTTTCGAGCGTAACATTTTTCCATGGAAGTAAATAAGCTCGAAAAAATTCAATCGGGTTTAATCTTATGGCAGTTTTGTTGTCGAAGTTATATGATGTTTGTGCTTTGTGAAATTTTGCCTCGAATGCTAGATGCTAATGTTTGGACAATTAGGAATCAAACCCAAGATGAATGAAAAAATGTTGAAACATCGAAGATGCATCAGTCTAATTGATGTGAAAATTTTCCAAAAAAAAAAACCCATAAAAAGTAGGGGTTTTTTTTCTCTCCAAACGATCGTTTGTCTTTTTAAGTGAGCTTATAACTAAAATTGATCGAAAATCAATCGAATTTAGATTGTGCGCTTACTTCGTCACTTCTGATTTTGATTTTTTTTTTGCAAGAAATTTGGAAAAAAGGATTCATTGTACGATTCCGCTGCCGATCGACCCTCCACCTGGTGGCTCGTTTCGTAAGTAAAGGTGGTCAGGATTATCGCGCAATGGACCTTATGCACCTCATGAGCCTGCATCACGTGATCTTTTCATCGAATCAACGACTAGAAAGAACCTGCCTGCGGGTAATTTTTGCTGATGGAATGAATGAAATGTCACGTGGTAATGGCATGGTGATAAAATCTGCATAAGGTCCATTCTGCGTGATGTAGATATACTGTACGTTAAACATATAAACATTAAACATATTATTAACATTATTCGTGAATTGTTCAGTTTTATAACTCGAAAAGTTGTGATGCACCTAATATTTAGTTAAAACCGCCCATATTAAGCAGCGCTACCTACATGAAATTGCACATGTGTCGTTTCCTGAAAATATGGCGGTCTTTGGTGGATGTCAAATGAATGCAACTCTAGGTGAAAAATGCTTAGTCAAGCTGGTGTGTTTTCAATATGTGGACTCGCCACAAGATGCAACTTACATACGTGTACTTACAACATGCATATTTAATATTTTAACTTACAACAACATGCATATTTAATACTTTAATCTAAAATAACATACATTATCTTTATTATTTTAGGATGCATCTTAAATTTTTAACTTGAACAAGATGCGTCATCTTTGATATTTTAAGATGCATTTTTAACCTTAATATTTCCACTAACAACAAGTTTAATCTCTGGTATAACTACTGTATAAGAAAAATATGTACCTTTAGTATTTTAAGTAAAAAGACACATCTTGAATACTTTAACTATAGCAGGATGCATCTTGAACACTTTAACAATAGAAAGATGCATCTTGCATACTTTTAACTATAGAAAGATGCATCTTGAAGACTTTAACTATAGAAAGATGCATCTTGAATACTTTAACTATAGAAACATGCATCTTGAATACTTTAACAATAGCAAGATGCATCTTGAACCCTTTAACAATAGAAAGATGCATCTTGAGCACTATAACAATAGACAGGTACATCTTGAACACTAAAACAATAGAAAGATGCATCTTGAACACTTTAACTATAGAAAGATGCATCTTGAACACTTTAACTATAGCAAAATGCTATTTGAATGCTTTAACTTGCAACAACACATTTATTATCCTAACCAAAATCAAGATGCTTCATCATTGTTTAAAAAACAACAGCATGTTTGAAGTATAAAATCTGTTCCATCAGTTTGTCTTATGTCTGGGTCATGTTGATTATTATTTTTCGATTCGCAATGCAATGCATGAATTTTTCTGAAAAAATATTTACAATCAATAACGATTCATACACTTTAAAAGTACCAAGGCCAGTCACCAAAATACACACATTGTGGAAGTTCTAGTTGTACAATTGTAATTCTGAGTCTACAGTTGATGAACGCATGGTCATCTATACTTTGGTCAATTCGACAAAACGAATGGATATCCATTCGGATGAAGAATGAAGCTTTAAAAAACGGATGCATTGGGCTCATTACTTTTTAGATCGAATTGCCTTCCGAGAAATACCAATCAAAGTCAGTCGTGATTCTGTCCAAAATGTCCATCGTTACGGTTGACTCTCCAGAGCGGAAGGGTTAACAAAAAAACAAGAGAAAGAGTTGCGCCACGCACACACGTTACCCTCTGGAGATTACTCTCACGAGAAAACCAAAGCTTCTGTCAGACTTTGGACATTCCTTTCACCACCTTTTTCAGACTTTTTTTTTCACCAAAAAAAAAGTGCTAGGACGGAAACCGTGGAGATTACCGCCACGGAAGACTTCATTTCTTCATCCTTTGGAGATTACCTTTGTAGGAAAAGCTTTGGCGTCAATGAGCCACATGCAGATCTGCGTGAGATGACACGTCCACGTGACCGTTACAAACGCTTTTTTTACCCCAACCAGTAAATTCCTAGACATGGCAAAATACGTACATGGACGTCTACAGCACCTGTTAGAATACATGTATTCCAATTTTGTATGGGTTATCTACGAGACATGACGCACGTGACTATTTCACGTGACTATTTCACTGGTTTTTTTTTAACCAAGTACGGTAAACTGAGGTCTTGTAACGTTCTTGACATGTCCGAGAGGACGCGTCAAATAACATTTTTTTTTAATTTGTTCTCGTCTTTTGAATGTGGAAATTTGAAAATGGGACACATGCATTTTCATGTTTAAGTTTCACTTGATACTTTTATGCTAGGATATTTTTTAAAACTGATTTGAGAAATTATTTCAAATATTAATTAATAATTTTGATTTTGAGGGTAGTTTTTGAAAAGTAATTGGAGAAATTATTCCAAATGTTATCTAATAATTTTGATTTTGAGGGTAGTTTCTGAAAACTAATTCGAGAAAATATTCAAAATTTCGACTAATAATTTTGATTTTGTGGGTAGTTCTTGAAAAGCAATTCGAGAAATTATTACAAATTTTAACTAATAATTTCGAATTTGAGGGCAGTTTTTGGAAAGCAATTCGATAAATTGTTTCAAGTTTTTAACACATAATTTCGATTTTGGGGATAGTTTTTGAAAATTACTTCGATAAATTACTTCAAATTTTAACTCATAATTTTTGTTTTGAATATAGTTCTAAAAGACTAATTATAGAAATTATTACAGATTTTGGCCAATCATTTCTATTACGAATGCTTTCCAATTGTATTTTTTATATAACTTGAATGAATAAATTTAAAATTTTACACAAATTTCGAAGTCCAGCCAACTGTGCATCTACAGAAAGGAAAAATTTATTCTCGAAAAATGTAGTGTAGAAAAATGTTTCTTTACACAGAAACATTTACTGGAGGTTTTTGAAGATGTGGGTTTTTGACATAGATGGCGCTGCCTTGGGCCTTTTTTATCACCCATGAAAACTGATTTTGAAGACCCATGTTATTCAGAAACGTTGAATAAGAGATTCGACGTATACAAATTTTTTGCTAAACTAATGTATAAAGTTTCTCAGCATTTCCACTTTGCCAATTTCGCCAAAGGCAACTCAGTTCCAAGAACAAAGCTACGAGATTTATGCTTGGACACACCCTTATGACTGAGGCAGCTGATGGAATATCTAAAATAGCTGAAAAGACGGAGGAGTGGCTGGAACTGGAGCAGCCATTAGGGGTGCAAACGCCTGAGAGGGAAGCCCATAAATTCTGAAACTAGCCAATTTTCTGGGTTTTCTAAATTACGATCCTGTTGTTTGTTTGCTCGTTTTATGGCTCCATGATCATTATTAGCGGCTGAGATTTAAAGTCTGTAATTTAGTTTTAGCACACTCGTGGAATCTTACTCCATAGTTCACATAGTTTCTTCTTTTTCCTGTCCATTTAAGGCATTCCCTCGTCAGTTGCCATAACTCAGACCAAAATTTGAGCAAAGATGGGAATGATGTTCGTGAAGTTCACTAAGTGGATCGTATTTTTACATTAAATGAGAATTAGATCAGCACTATGGGGGAGAAACATCATTAGTAGGCTCTTAAGTTATTTCGAAGCCACTTGCAGGTGGCGCTGCTAACCATTCTGGGTATCAGGTTATGGCAGGTTCCCTAATTTTGAAACTGAGCATCCTAAAACTTGCTAAAATGCAGGGTTATGAATTGCAATAAAATGTGTATAAAAATATTCTCTTATTGGGTTCAATTTGACCGTATTGAAAAGAAATGCATTTTCAAATAATATTCAATCGCATTTTCAAATCACTTTCAATGTCATTTTCAGATCATTTTTAATCGCATTTTCAAATGTTTTTAATCGTATTTTCAAATAGTTTTCAATAGCATTTTCAAATTACTATCAATAGCATTTTCAGATCATTTTTAATCGCATTTTCAAATATTTTTAATCGCATTTTCAAATACTTTTCAATTGCCTTTTCAAATATATTTCAATTGCCTTTTCAAATATATTTCAATTGCATTTTAAAATAGTTTTCAATTGCATTTTAAAATAGTTTTCAATTGCATTTTAAAATAGTTTTCAATTGCATTTTCAAGTATTTTTCAATTGCATTTTTAAATAATTTCGTCATTCCTTTGCGCAATGAACTCAAACTATTGAGTTTACCACAAACAGCAGTTGCCAAGAACGTTTCAAATAAAATGAATTCCGTTGACTTTAAATCATTGGTGATTTTTGATGCTGAAAGAGGAAATCGACCAGTTGCTAATCGGCTTAATGATTCGGAATCCAGACAAAGAAAGTTTTTTTAATTCTTTTCGAATTTAATTATGTTATTGATTAACCCCAAGGCCTTTAGTGGTTGTGGTGTGACACAGAATTTTATCATACCTGTATACTGTATTTTAAGAAAATGTGTTTTATTCACGCAAAAATGCCACAAACCATCCAATAAAATTAGAAATTCAGGTAACAACTACATTAAACACTGTAATGTGTCTTTCATCAAGAACCTCGTTAGGAAGAAATCGCTTTATACGGATTTCTGATATTACGAAGTCCTTTCCAGTCACCGTCTTAGGTTATGGATAATTTTTGTTAATTCCTTCGTTTAAAACGAATTTTGGCCAAGAATGAATGAATTTTTCAGTTTTAAACATTAATTTGCGCTATGTTTCATTACGACGAACTTTAGAGAATATAACGAAAAGTATGTAATAACGTAAAATTTCTCAATAAGAGTTGCAGTACCATCCAATTCAAAGACAAGTACGTGGGGATAGGATTTCATCCAATCTTCGATAAAACTTTAGTTCTCATTAAAATCATGCTTTATCTGACTAGAAAATACGAACTACGTCTTGAACCCATGTTGACGTCGTTTGAGATTCGTCTTAACGAGATTCCCCAAGACCGGATTTGCGGCCAGTTGATTTGATAACTTATTTCTCATAATTTGTTTTACACAAGTTTGTTTTCAGTAAGCAACTGGTAACCGATTAGCAACAAAAAGTTCCTTTGTTTCGTCCATATAATGAACTTCCACATAGCTGGAAGAAATATAAAGGAAGATTCCGTTAATTGTTAATTGGTCGCCAATTGTTTCTGGAAACCAAAACTTATGTAACCAATGTAGGTACATGTAACAATTTCTGTAAAAATATTATGCAAAACAATTCATGCAAACAACTTGCAGCAATGGGCAACAAAAAGTTCCTCTGTTTAATCCACCTACGTCCACATTGGGGAAACCATACTGGAACTTTCTGTTGCTATTTGGTCGCCTGTTGTTTTTGGAAACCAAAACTTAAGTAACCAATGTAGGTAACAATTTATTTAAAAATATTATGCAAAACAATGTATGTAAACAACTTGCAGCAATTAGCAATAGTTCCACAATGGAGAAATCATACTGGAACTTTCTGTTGCTAATTGGTCGCCAATTTTTCCTAGAAACATCAACTTACATGCATGTAAGCAATGTAGGTAATAATTTTTGCAAACAATTTGTGAAAATATTACGTAAAACAACATATGCAGCAATTAGAAACAAATAGTTCCTCTGTTTCATCCACCTAAATGTACGTCCACACTGGCGAAACCATACTGGAACTTTCTGTTGCTCATTGGTCGCCTGTTGTTTCTGGAAACATGAACTTATGCCAATGTCGGTAACAATTTCTGTGAACAATTTATGGAAAAAGATTATGTAAAACAATTTCCGTAAACAACTTACAGCAATTAGCGACAAAAAGTTTGTTTCACCCACCAATGTCCACGCTGGAGGATCGAAACATAGAGGAACTTTCTTCTGCTCATTGGTCGCCAGTTGTTTCTGGAAACAAACTGATGTTACCAATTTCTGTAATAAATAGATGTATATAAAAAGTGAATCGGATCGCATTTCCAAAAACAAATTGGCAGCAGTTAGCAACAGAAAGTTCCAATATGTTTCCTCCAGGGCATGGGCACGTAATGTAAGACGTAATGTGGATTTTTACACAACCGGAAACGATATTTCTCGGTATACGTTTCCAGTTGACAGTGCAGAACATGTTGATTTTGTCTATACGAAGGCCAGTCTGAATTTGAGATGCAATGTTAAGGCAAGACCTACACGTGAGATGAATTTACAAACGTAATTTCCTTTTGTTTTTGATGCTAGAAAATGCGATGCTAGTTTATGGATTTTTTTGTTGGCCAAGTACGAAAAGCTCGCTCGCAGTTAATTAATTCTAAAAATGGTAGCGCTGCGGGCTGGTGCTATAAGGAGGCAAATTCTCAGCCCCCATAAAACGAAAATGTAGGCAATCATTCGCTTATAAAGAAGTTTGAAATTGCAGCCTCCTCCCAGAGTGGCAAATGGGGTGTCGGAATGGCAAATGGTTCGCATTTGAAATAAACTAATCAAATAAACATAAGTAGATATACGGTGATATTCTCGCATAGGCAATCTTCTTTTTTTCAAATATATTTCCCGGTGTGTACTTTCCGTGCACTTGCACACTGACTAAGAAGTATATGGAAGAGTGAATTGTATACATCTTGCGAGAATCTAATCCCGTACACAGATGTAATAAAAAGCGAATGGGATCGCATTTCCAAAAACATAAATTCGTCGATTATATAGCGGGGTATATAGCGCAATTAAATTACGAAGTACGATGTGTGTTTTTCCAATAAAACCATACGCTGTTTTTTTTTCTTTACCTCGTAAAAGGCCATCGTTTTGAAATTTTCCATTTGGAAAAAAATCAAAACAGCGGTGCAATGTCTGGAGAAGTAACGTTTGGCTTATTAAAAGTTATAAGTCGATCATAAATTAATCCGAAAGGATTTTTTTTCACAAAAAAAAAACCGTTAATGCCGGTGGTGTTAAAATAAACCGATGAGGAAAATTGCGGTTTTTTTTTCAGAATTAGGAAACTGAATCCGAAATTTGAAGTAATCCTTGAAAGAAAGGCGACCGGAATTTTTAATGACTTTTTTCTCTCTAATCCCGGATGAAGAAGATGGCACTATGGTATCGGAATAAATGAATATAAAAACCGGATAAATCGCCGAAAATGTAGTTGAGAAGAGGAGAATTAATGAAAAATTCAAGAGGAAAACAAATTAACGGATCCGCGAAAAAATTGTTTGGAGTATTTTTTTTTAATTTTGGAAGAATGTAAAAAAAAGCAGACTGAAACCGAGACGAGTTAGTTTGCGTTAATATTAATTGGCTTCATCCAATTACATTAACCCTAATTGCTTTTGGTAATTGCGTTATTCCCGATATATGGGGATATAATTACGTTAGTGAGGAATAGTTAAAAACGATGGAGAACGCTTAAAACCGTCTTGTTTGATGGGATGAAAGTAATAACTTTTTAAGAAGTAAATTCAAAAGCAGTTTATGTAGCAATTAGATCAATTTTCGAAAACTACTCATTTTTGGAAAAATAAAAATGTCCATCATCAACGCAGGATTAGTGTCTGTCTTATCGGAGAAATGATGCTCCGGTTCTAGATATCAATCGTGTTGTCGGTTTTTGTTACAGGCAACGCATCTCCGCTTATTTGCCTAACTGTTCCCATCTACCCGGGCTTTGAGTCGGCAGCACTAGCGAATTACTTGACCGGGAAAGAACCGAAACTATTCAAGGTGGAGGACGGGGGTGGGACAGGAAGACAGTCATGGGGGATTTAATATTGGAACTATCCCAGAATTATCCTGGGGGTGGCCGTTGGGGTTGTGGGATATCATACAAAACCACAATCAGGATAGCCGACCTGCAGGCAACGGAATACGAGGCAAGAATGCTACTATTCAGCAAGCTGCTTGCCAGGAGCTAATTTCGCATTGATAAATGGGGAATAGAATTCTCCACAAAATTGGATGGCCAAATGTAAACTGCACTTCTGTCATCATAAAAAAGTTAGCAGTAATTGCCGAATGATGGATTGCACACGATTCAATGAAACATAATAGTTTTTCCTCCTTAACCGTGCTATGGAAAAATATACCTGGTCGCAAGAAGTTGCAGATAAACGCATGCATTGTGAGCCGGCTTCCGCTTCAGTGCCCTTTGTGGCCTGGAGGATGTTGTGAGACGGACTTTGTGCCCACGATATCTGTAGTCGATGTTCAACTTCTCTCCATGTTTTGTCCTGCATCTCTTCGGAGATTGTCACGGTAGCATATGTTTTTCCTATCTTTAAAGTGTCACCATCATGCAGGCACTGGAAGTGAATAGAATTTGCTTTTAACATAACCCCGACACACTGAGGATTTCCATTTAGAAAAAAAATGCTCGATGTAATTCGTGAGCAATTCCCAATACCACCCAAGATTAAAATTCGTCCAACTGAGGGGCCACGTACATAAAGCATCGTTGTGTCCATGCACACCTTGTAGATGTGTCAGTTCGTGCAACCTACTGCAAAGGACAGCAAGCACCTTTTTTATCAACAGTTGTAAATACGATAGCTGAACATCACAATCTGGTTGACTGTTCCATTTTAATTTGATGCGAGATTTTCAATTTTCACTACTAATATTTTAGTCTCTCAACGTTTCGGCCCTAGGCCTTCATCAGGATCTGAATTAAGAAGAACATACCTGTATAACATTATTTTCATGGATATGAATTAAGTACAACATATTACAATATTTTCATAATCTAGATCAACACAGTTAATAGCTGGATGAAGAAAAGCAAATTTGCCTTGCAGTCTTGCAATAGTGGGATTCCTAATCTAATTTAGACAGTGTACTAATTATTCGTTCAGATGGGTTGGTGGAGTCCCAACATAATTATCATCTACGATTCGTTAAAGAATCAAAATGTGGTTTACTATGTTTAATTTTCGTCTAGAATCTACGATTGCTCATAGAATCGTAACCTGGCTGACACTGTTACATTTAAGTTTAGAATCTACGATTCCTCATAGAATCACAACTTAGCTGACAATGTTACATTTTAGTTAGAAATCCACGATTCCTCAAAGAATCACAACCTGGTTGACTATGTTCCATGTTAGTCCAGAATCTGATTCCTCGTAGAATCACAACCTGACTGACAATGTTACATTTTAGTCAGGAATCTACGATTTCTCAAAGAATCAGTCTTGCTGACACTATTCCAAATTACTCTAGAATCTAGGAGTGTTCAAAGAATCCCATTGTGGCTTCCAAAGCCCGATTTTAGTTTAGAATATAAGAGTGCTTAAAGACGCCGTCGTTTTCGGATGTGTTAATCTACAATCTTCGTCTCCTCTTGATTAGACCACTCTTAAAAAATGAATTAATCGTAATGTCAAAGCAGGCGAGACTTCTATTAACCCCACGCAGAATTTTATTCAGTGCTCAACGTTGGAGTTAATCTAAGTCTCGCCTACTTTTTCTTACTAAACCAACCACTTGAACATGGAATTGACTTTAATCGTAATGTCGTCTACACTTTGAAAACATATACAGGTACATGTATGTTAAATATTGTAGTATCGACTAGTATTTTTAATAATATCGGTAGAAACTTTCATTTCCACATTTTTTTCCATAAAGGTGGCTTCACTTTGTTGATATGTAACGAGCGTCCCATGCATAGACCTGCGTTAACGATCAACGCTAGCCGGTCGACTCCACATTGAACCTCCCAAGATGGCTGCCAATTTTAATTTTTATTTCAACTCGTTGTAATGCACTCACGCTTAATCTCGTCATTGGTTGCTTTTTTGTTCAAGTTCAACTCACCCCCAAACTGGTGGAATGGAAGTTGAAATGTTTCCACTGCAAAGACTTGTCAAATTTTGCCTAAATTTGCATCAATTATCAAGCCAGACCAACTGACTTTGCGAAAATAGACGGCACAACTTGATATAAAGAAATAATTTCCAACGATTTTTACGCGATAAAACTCGATGTGCTTGAGGCAAGTCGTAAACCACGAGTTCCTACCTTATTTTTTTTTATCAAATGTATATTCTTAATCAAGGAAGCACTTTTACGTTAGCTCTTCCGAATAGATAAAAAAGAAAACAGTGCACCAGTTAATAGAAATAATTTCGAAAAAAGTTTGAAAATTGAAAGCTTCAGTCTACGCGTTTGGCGAAGATTGAAATATTCCACAGCTTTGCAACTGTAATTCCTGAAGGGCCCCGCAGTTATTACGAAATTACTGCGAGTTTGGTCGGGTAATGCATAATTATGTCCCACCCCCTTCGCACCAGCAGCTTCAGACGAAACGAATTTGCAGACTGAAGATTGCACCATCAACATTCTACGCGCGTATTTATATTACCACTAAATATACCAAGTGTCACAAAAATGGATCCCTCAGATTATTATTACCTCTTTCGCAAATGTCAAACCATTTGGCTTCAAATTTGATTTTTTTTTATATATTTCCGAGTAAAGTACCCATATTTTGGAGAAGATGAGATCGTCGGGCCTAATTCTTGGCGCCGGTATTAAATTTCTTATAGGATGATAGCAATATCCCTGACGAGGGATCCATTCTTGTGGCCCATATCTCCCCATGACGGTGCATTAAACGACACTCTTCTCAGAGAGTACATCATGTTGAAATTTCAGCTTTTTTTTGTATTCGCCTCGCTTTTAAATGTCGCATTAACGCGCATTAAGCATGCTGGAAATGGCATCAATAATACACAGTCTGTTTCTTTCCAAAGTAACTTGGGCGCAGTTGCTTGTCATTCGACTACGATGATGGAATTGCCCCGAGTGTTGGGTACGGTGAAGCATATCTGTGGAAAACATTAGGAACTTGCTTCAGGGTCGTTGTGTAATTTATAACGCGCAACCGACTGATTTTAGACATGTTGCCGCCTGTGAGAATGTTGACAATTAACATAACAGGGAACGTTTTGAAGTCTGCTCTCATGTTAGGAAAATTGCATGAAATGATTAATTGAGAACAAACGAGGCGAAACTTGTCTGGTTTTTACACGTACCCCGGTATCTGGACATATACTCAACTGTTATCTTACCGGTATCAGAAGTTAGACAATGAACGTATTGTATTAGATATACTGTACATGTACCTCTATGTGTCCCTATTTTGTCGGACAACTTGTATTGGACATACCTGTGTCTGTCCATATTTTGTCGGACAACTTGCATTGGACATACCTCTGTCTGTGCGTATTTTGTCAGGGCAGACAACTTGCATCGGACATACTGTACATCTGTCCGTATTTGGTCAGACATCTTGTATTGGACATGCAGCTGTATCTGTCCATATTTTGTCAGACATCTTGTATTGGACATGCAGCTGTATCTGTCCATATTTTGTCAGATGGACATACCTAGCTGTATCTGTCCAATTTTTGTCGGACAACTTGCATTGGACAAACCTGTATCTGTCCATATTTTGTCAGACAACTTGTATTGGACATGCAAATATCTGGCCGTATTTTGTCAGTCAACTTGTATTGGACATACCTGTGTCTGTCCATATTTTGCCGGACAACTTGCATTGGACATACCTCTGTCTGTGCGTATTTTGTCATGCAGACAACTTGCATTGGACATACATCTGTCCGTATTTGGTCAGACATCTTGTATTGGACATGCAGCTGTATCTGTCCATATTTTGTCAGATGGACATACCTAGCTGTATCTGTCC
>JAQGBX010003836.1:0-16424 GCA_034698745.1 Megaphyllum sjaelandicum | reverse complement strand
GGACTCGTTCGAATTTTAGCGCTAACGGCCATACTTATCGACAGAGCGCCTGGAGCCCAGGCGTCCCTGTCGATAAGCACTAAAATTCAAACGAGTCCCCTCGCCTTAATTTGCCGAACGCGCAATGAAGGGAACATAAAAACTTAAACAAATACCCCCGCGTGACGGAATGAGTCGCCAATGTAAGTACAATTTGAATTTCTTTGTTTCGTTAATTATCCGTGGAGATTAGCTAAAATTCCAATTACAACCAAACAGGTATGTAAGTCGATTTTCGGAACGACCCTCGTCAGCCACAGGACTCCCCCTTAAGACCGCTATTATTAGTTAATTTTTTAATTAGGCAGCTAGAATAATAGCTAGTTTGTCACTTATTATTGTAATTGTTTAGTGTTTGTAAAGCCCAAATGAATATTGCACGATCCATTCATTTTAAGCACTTACTGATAAATCTGACTGCATCCTCAAAGGTTTAATTGGAAGAAAAAATTAGCTTTTTCTTTTAAATGGCAAGAACGGTGTTTATGCGTACTAAAAATCTTTTGCAAATGAACTTTGTATGACACATTTCTCTTAATTGGATTTTTATCTCTACCTTAGGTATGTGGGCCAGTCAGTGGCAAAGTGGGAATAACCAACCACCAGAAACTTCTTCAGGGCCATCATCGAACAGCCATCAGCAAGCGCAAAACACTGGAGCATCTGCTCAGCCAGGACAACAGCAGGAGTTGTCAGACATGCTGCAGATGCTGGATGGAACTGCCACCACATCTTTCGAAGAACTTTCCATGTTTAACACATTTTCGGAATGACGGAAATGCTAGTTGTGGTATAGCAAAACTTGCCCTTCCACTTAATACTTAATTATCGCAGCGGTAAACTGCAGCTTAAGCACGCCATGCTTTTTACATAATGTTATGGGGCACTATATGGCGTGAGACCCAAATGCTTTTGTGCGCATAAACAGTTCCAAACATGATGGTGCCACATAATCAGAAGAGGAATGCGAACCCATTCGAAATGTGCGTTTTTAGCATGGTGTGTGCTTATCGTGCTCAATGTTTCAATGCCATGCGAAATATTTGGAGCTGATGTATCTGAAAAACGGATCTCCTTGTATTAACTAGTGCAACTCTTTCACCGAGGTCGTGCAAAACGAAGTCTGAATGAGGGCGTTCTCTTCTCTCTATGCTAAATAGTCATCGGCATTGAAAATGCATGGCAATTCCAACGTATCGTTGCCTTTTCAGCTTTCATTCATTTTGCACTTCAGTTTCTATCAACTGCATAACAGGAACTAAAGTCCTAGCTCTTTGTGTATTAGGCAATAAGCAATGAAACTTACGGTAAGACGTGAAGTGCAAGGTGTCTTTAAAGAGACAATCACGTAAAACTCATCCGTAGTCCCGGCACAGCTACTGGAGAAGCGTCCACAATGCCACATGATTTATTTCTTCAAGTCATCGATTAGTTAATCTTAGTATTTAATTTTGGTATTATTTAAAAATTTGCTATATGCGAATTATGTTTAAGTTTGATTCAGTAGTGAAATGCTGGACATATTCAGCCATTCGGAAGCACTTTAATACCAAAGTGCAAGGTTTTGCATTGAAATCGGTTTTATGTATTTTTGTTGGAAAATCGGGCTAATTTTATACGCATGATGGTTAACAAATGATTTTTAAACAATTTTACTGTTACATTTTGCCCATTGTGATGAATTGTTCCGTTATGCTTGGGCGTTTTATAGCATGAAATTATATTTTTAATTTTTGCAGTCTTTGAATTTGAAAAATAGAACGATTTACGCAGTCATTGGCTTGAAAATTAGAATTCCGTCATTTCGCATTGGGGGAGGGGGGGTATCAGTCAATCATGCAATCGCCTGTTTGCGCTGCTTCTGACTAACTGAATATGTCCAGTGATTTTAAAGTAACTTCCAGTTCATCTTAAAATGAATGAGCATTTGTTGTGTTTGTATTGGCCTATAAACCTGTTACATGTAGTATTTTGTAAGGAACTGCAAATCTAGGAGACATGTGAATTCACAAATCGTTCAATTTAAAATTGCCCTTTATAATCATGATCTACATCAGCCTCGGAGGAACCAAATGCTTTGGTGGGTTTAAAAACCTTTTTGATTTATTTAAATTTTTGATTGTCACCATATTGTGGTATCATTTATTGGTTTTTAGTAATGCAGAAAGGGTCAAATTCTTCCCTGTCATTTTATCGTGCCATTTTTCTAACGTTTTAAATTCTTCCCTTTTTCCGAGCTTATAGAATAAAAAGCTTTAGTAAAATCAGGTGATTCCTCTCCATACCTTTTATTAGTTTTAATTTGTATCACTCCAAGTTTATTTGGCTTTTCTAATTGTATTCAATTGTTTTCCTCTTAATGACTTTTTTGAGAATTTGTCATCTATATATACTTACTCTTTTCTCATGTTTTCTTTTCGTAAACTCTATTGTAACATTTCGCTCCTGACTTTGCTTTTAATCTTCATATTTACATGACCCTTTCTGCCTGAATATCTTTGTCAAGGGCCAGCAACCCCTGAAACCTTTATGGTAAAATCTATTTCATTGAACACTAAACTTCAAGCTCGAATTTGAGTATTTTATCTTTAGCTGATAAGTGTGTTTAACAATGACAGATAGCAAACGTTGTTTGACTGAGGTTCAGTCAGCTCACAGCTCATTCACTGCACCTTCATTCTCTCTAATTGATCAGTAGTTGAAACGTGGGTAGAGGTTTTCAAACCCAACCTTTCAAAAGTCCAAACTACGCTAATTCAAAACCATCGTATTAAACTTCAATGACAAAAAGTGAGCAGTAAAGTCAACTGCTGTTCATGCGTTTAATTTACTGAATGTAAATTATGTAACAAAAGCGTTAATGCAGTAATGAAGTTGGAGAAGAATTAATGCAACAAAAATCAGCATTAGATTTGGCAGTGTATATTTATCAACGATTTTATTCCAGTGATATCATTGCACATAGTGCGCTGTATAAAGTGGCAATCTTACAACACATTTAAAAACGACCGTGAACTTTTTTTCTGCTGCTTGATCTTCCTTTTGTGAGATGAGATATGGAGGCAAAAGGGTGCAGAATTCCTTACCATTGGCAATGCCAACTAATTTTTTATTGTTGCTAACTTGAACATCTCGTAAAAATCAGATATTGGCAAAGACTTTATCAAGTGTTTTCAATGTCCATGGATCCTAGATGAGTTTTAACAGTTACAGTTAGACTCAATTGCCAAACACTTATCTCGACTATATGCACAAAATGAAATTTTCGGATAATGCACAGGTTCATTAAATCACAAGTGTCATTATATGCAATAACGTTGAAAAAAGTAGTTAATGCCAACTACCTCTTCCTTTTGTCATTTCTATCGGGTTCATTTGAACGAAACATTTTCATTGAACATTCTGAAAACTGATGATGGTTGCGCAGATACGTCAATGCACTAGGTCTATGCCATTGTTTGATTTAGATACAATTATAGTCGGTCATTTTGGTTGCCTTAAAAGACGTACTTGCTGCTCGGCGCATTTTTTGCGGCCGAGGAGAAGTTCTGTTATTGCACTTGTCCATTCTGTACATAATGATTTCATTGATGAGTGATATCTTTGGGATACATTTGCAGCATTTTCTGTTATTGCATTCTAGACAGTTTTCTTTCCGTACCATTGCCTTTAGTCTCATTTGTTTTGGCAGGTAACGCTTTTTCTACAGGCAAGATAGATTCTCTAGCGTGTAACTGCAATGCAAGCCTAGCTATGTAACATATCGATGTCGTGTACAAGAAATCAGTCATGTTTCTCATTGTCCACCATCCAGCTGTTAACACTACAGTTCAACATATCCAGCAGTGCTATTTTGAGGGTATTTTGTACCTTAGGACAAAGCTGCTCTTGAATCCCACTGGACTGCATCTCATCGCGCCCATTTATCATTGTGTAGTTGCTGAATAGAGACATAACCGCCACCCAAACCCTCATTATGACCCTCTTGAATTTTCCAATCGTATATGTACGTAAACCATTTTTGTAAACTAATGTTCATCCTCATAGATCAACATTAAAAAAATATAAACTGAATTTCTGAGATTCATTTTTATTTTCTGAAAATTTCGTGCAAATTCAGTCCTGTATTTTTACTTGTAGTAGCAGAGAACGAAAACTAAAGCAATTTTAACTAGTATAGTCATTTTTAGCTGATAATGGGTTAGAATGACTATACAAGTTGTTTATCATCCAAAAAAAATTGGTTATTTACCAAATAACTTGTGTATTTAATAGAACTACAGATGTAGGTTAAGCTACTATTATACATGTAGAATGTAACGTACAAGTATAGTGATTGATATATCACACGATGTATGTTTTTTTTTTTTTTGAAGCTGTTTCTTCGTATTGGATGATTTTCAATAATTATCAGATCATTTGATAACAGGATTCAGTTTTATGTTATAGCAGATAAGTTTTGTAGATTTCTAATCATCCAAGAGCAGTCAAACTTTATCCGTATTTACTGTATATATAAAAATAAATACTGTTCTTTCGGAAAAAGAAAAATTTTGCCCGTTTTAAATATAATCGTTTACACAAAAACTAAATGCGTTTAACAGTTGGCGTTTTCTTTTTCTGGATTTCATTTTGCAATGAAGTGGTACAAGCATCCACAATTATGAACTCATACATGTGGTTATTTTGCAGAAACCAATTCAATTATATATTCTAATGCGAGTCCAGAATTTACCTATCTCTTATTAATATGCATACCTTTATGAAAAATATACGCAATTTGCATTCCCTCATCATATGCATCATAAATCAATGGCTTTTCATTCCAGTTGGGACGGCATCTATTTAAAAAAAATGCAGTAGGATATCGCATATTTCTCGTGGTCATTTTATTTCGAAGGATGTTGAGGGAAGTTGTGAAATCGTGTAAGTAATTGCTTTGAGCGTTGTACAGCGTGCTGACTTCACGCTAAATTTGACGTGAAACTAAATTAATGGCTGGGCATCATGCAGCATGCATCTTTTCATAGTTAAATTATAGTAATTAATTAGTTTACAAATTCATAAATATGATTATGCTCATGTCATAAGGGTGTGCTGTGATTTATATATAAATACCGCACATGCAATATTAATTTATAGCAGCCGTTAAATTGGTTGCCTACTGAATAATTTTTCTTGAATAGAAATATAAGAGATGGATTGAATTGCACTGAATTAAAATTAAAGTTGAGTGAACAGTTGAAATGTCAGAGCATCAATAATATTTCTAAATCTTACCTCAATTCGTTTTAAAAAATGAAAAAATAAATATAAAATGTAATTTGCACAAATAAACCAAGTAGTTTTAGTTTTTTATCAAAATTTAACACTGCGTTAACCAAACAACACTTTTCACCCCCAAGAACTACGTGTACACGATTATCAAATGAATTTAATTATCGCAAGGATGACGTAATGACTACTCTTTTTTTTTCTACAATGGACGGTGTTTGCCATAAACATTTTTAAATCATTATATTATTCAATCGTTAATGCCAGTAATATACTATACTTATTTCCAGGCTTTTAATTTTTTATTTTTTCTAAACTTTCAAACTGCCGAGTTTTTGGATAATGCACGATTTATGTCATTTTTCCCTTGAATTTAACCCAAATTAACGCAATATTTATTTTTTAAAAATTATTCAGAAATTTGTGTTTCATTAGATGCACATGCAACAATGGAATGTAATTCAAAAAATGTTGAATTGGCGCAACGTTGATCAGACAAAAAAAAATACTAAAACCGCTTCAGTTGCATAAATCGTTCGCTAGATGGCAGATATGTCGGTGCTCACTTCGAAAACCTACTCGTTCCCAGATTTCCGGTGCCAAAACGAACGAACGAAGAAGACGCTCGCATTTATGCTGCCAGTGATTATTCATCTTGGAATAATTTTTCACCTTGCTTCTTGCTGTGTATGGAGAACTGACCAACTCAATGACCATTGAAAACGTCACAATGGGGTGAGCATAGCATACTTACTTACGCTATCGTAAAATATGGGGAGCAGTCGTTGATCAGCGTGATGATCTTCGGCTTAGAAGGCTTCCATGTTTTCAATCTTAAACATGAAAGCTAATAAGATAGATCTTACCGGCATTTCACGCAATTGCTGTACATTTACGAGCCTTTTTATTTCTTATCCACCACTTATTCCATTCGACCTAAATGTACGCTTCGAACGAGTGCTTTAATTTGCCATCGTTCGTCTATTAGCTGGGTTTGTGTCATTTTTGCCAGGTACATGTGAAACCACGATGAGCTCGGTCTATTGGCCTCATGCTCGATAATTCTTGCCCGATTGATTTTGTTAAATTGTGCGCTCCATCGTGGAATTCGTCTCCGTAGCCTCTCTTTTATTTACTTAAAACTGCGAATGTAAATAAATAGTAACGCACGTTCGCCTACGCCCTGGGATGCAGCTGCTACTTTTCCCCTTTAACTACTCTCTGATAGGCCTGAGCTAACTGCATCGGTGCTTGTAAATGTAATTTGTCCACATCCTCGTTTGCTAATACGTGATTTGATAAACGCGAAAACCATCCATCAGTTCTAATAAAATTTGTTGGAATTTTTTTTGGAAGGTTAAAGAACTCATCTCGTTACCCAGAGTTTTTCAGTCTGCTCGGCCTGGATTAGCTGACCAAGGGGGCAAATTTCGAGCTTGAATTACATGAACTTAGATTGGCTACATTAAAAATGAGCCTTGCGATCTCCATTTAGAGGCAGACACTTTACATTTCGAAGAGTTTATATAGCTTATTAGCTTGTGACATTGCTTGTGAAGTATATAGTAAATGTGCTTGCAAATACTGTAGGTGCCAAAATTCGTGCAGTAGATACATCCTCGTTCACTGTCAAATATCACATCTACTATCAAAAAGGTTGTTCGTAAATGAATGCGTTTCATCTTTAGTGCAAATGCCTTCCACAAACCTGACTATTCACCTAGAGAGAATAATCAATGTACTTTACTAATCACCATTGGCCAGGATAGGGCAGAATCTTTGAGTTGGATAAATTTCGAAATATCTGAGTAAAATTCTACACTACACAATTTGTGCTACATTTTTCAGATTGAACTTTCGTTCATGGTGAATTTTTCACAGAGATGGTATTGTGTACGCTGGGTCAGTAAGTGTAACGTCACGAAATTCGTTACACCTATTCGGTCGTTACGTAGCCAGTCTCGAGTTGTTAACTCGCGAACAACGATTCTCCCAATTGAAATGAAAGCTGAAATTGTCGAGAAAGTTCACCTTGCTCAGGTCGAATTTTTAGATGTTTACGCGAGCCATCCGGCTACTGTTTGCTGCCCGTTGAGTAAATGAATTGCCTCGTTCTGAGCGTATAGCATATTCGATGTAAAGGCAACTTTAGCTAATTTTATAATTGGATTGTTCGTGATAACCGTGTTGCGTGCATGCAATATAGCAGAGAGACAGTTTTAATACTGCAGTGCCAAGAGGTATTTCGATTTGTTCAGGGCAGTACATACACTCGCAGACCTAGCTACCAACGAGCAACCGTTTGCAAATTCAATCGACGCACCGGTTTTCAAATTAGACGTGGATGAGTTGACTTTTGCATTTTAGTCATTACCACGCAAAATCGAGGCTGCGGAGGAAAAGGAAAACGCACGTTTCGATTTTGCAACGGGTGAAAAGCTCCCTCGGCATTTAATAACAACTTCGAAATAGACGGAATGGGGCCGGTAGAACGTGACCTAACAGATTGTTGACTGCCAACACCTGCATCTTTGAAATGCTACTAGCTGCTCTTCCCGCATTCAAATTTGTTAGTTATCGAAGTACTAAAGATTCCATGTCTTGAACTTTAGTCAATAAGACGAGTTTGAACTACCCTATTGTGCTGACTGCTGTTGATGAAAGTTTAGGCATCGCCATTTGCTTATAGTTTTTATCCATGGATTTCATTATGTAATTGTGGCATATTGTACGTCTCCTGCCCTGTTTGACTTGGTGAGAAGCAGATTCACGTAGCTACCAGAGATGTCATTTTTGCCCCTATATTGCATTGATTCTTAGAAGGTGTAGAAATTCGAAATACTATGGTTCGGCATTAAAAAGTAAAAATGAAGTACATGTACTGAATACAAAACGGAATTTGAAAATTTACTCTTCTTTAATATTAAGGCCGTCACAATGGAGAAAGTAGTATCTGGAAATAAGTGGCGAGAAATTGCGGGAAAGTTTTTTCATCTGAAACAATTGCCTGCTGCTGCTCACACAGAACGATACATTCAGAATATATACCTACAGTAAATGCAGTATTTGACAGCAATTTTTCAAATGGAAATGGCGGTAAACTAATTTGACAGCAGTGCTTTCATTCTAGGACTTTTGTGCAGTACTATAAATCCTATGACGTCAGTTTCTTTTCGTAAATAAGTTGCTCAGAATAGGATAGTTTTCGTATTCTGAAAATTTGTTTGCGAAGGAAATTTTTACCAACACACGCATGGGGAAATGCCAAGCAATAATATATCTGGAAGGAAGTTTCGGGATATACAGTAATTTGCCTCGTGTGTGACGGCCTTTATACCATATTATCACGACCAGCCCTTTTCTCAGTAACACCAAATAAACCGTCCAGTCTTGACAGATAAATTTAACGTTTTTCTAGTCATCATGCTAACTTGTCCTAATGGTTTCCATGTTTGATCTCCTTCCTATCACCATTTGTAAAAATTTCTAAATTATCGTTTGGTAACCAGTTTGTTGGTCAATACCTTCATGACTTTATTTTATGCTTAGGCACTCAAAAAGCAGACTTTGCCTATAATTTGTGGTTTTTAATTTCATCACGAAAATGATCATTAGACTTTTAGATTGTTGACCCGTATAAATCGTCAGAAGTTTAGTATAAATATCCGAATTTGAACCACAAACTCGATCTGGTGACGCTATCTCTGAAAACAAGCTATAGACTGTCTACTACTGGTCTACTTGAACTATAAAAGCACATTCTTTTATTTTGTTCACAGGAAATGACAATTATATTAAGTACATGTACAACGAGTTTTTACCGATACATTTGTCTTCATAGCTAGATTTTGAATACGCCGAGCATTTTTCAATCGTTAAAAGTTGAATCGCGATAATAACAAGCATTTTATTGACATTGTAGCTAAGTAGGTTTTGTTTTTTATTAGTTTGGGTTACAGCTAGCATAACTTAATGAAGGCATAGTGCAACCAAAAGTTGGGTGAAAATGCTTGCATGGCAATTGTTGGGTCTACGTATACGGCATTGCATTATCACTTATTTGTTTTCCAATATGCTCAAGCACGTTCAAGTTGGGATGGTTTTAAGTTTACATTACATGTACACGTGTCAATGCCCCGTCAGTTTTTTTTCGCTTTAAGCCGTTGAACGTCAACTTTGCATGAAAGGAATTGTTTGTCATAATCAGATATACCCGATCAAAAGCCATTGTTTAACTCAAGACCGTCCAAAGAGTCCATTTTAAGGATGTCTGAATCGCTCTGACCTGGCTGCGTGCCTAAGGGTAGGAGCACGTTAAAGCTCATTCCAGTCGCTTGGCGTTGCCAGCAAGTATCGCTTAGTGGAACATTATTGCAAACGCTTACCACTAAGCTACACTGGTTGGCAAGTGAGAGAGCGAGAGAGAATTAATGCGCTAAGGATTCACAGCCCCTTCTGGCAAGTGACTGGAATAAGCTTCAACGTGCACCTACCTTTACGCGGGTTCCAGTTAACGTTCATCCGAACGTATTGATTATAACTTGAATTATTCAATTCTAAACATATTTGTCCAAATCGTACCCGTGCAATTAAAACCAGAATGTGCATGTCTAATTTTAAGTGGGTTGCAACACTGTTTGGTGCCGGGTTTAAAGAGGAATTGATCCAATTTTAATCATCTCTTTGACCTTTCATCATGGATCTCCGTGAATGTATATTTTTACGCAAAAATTGGGCTTCGTCTCGTTTATTTTCCGTGCAATATGCTTTACATCGAGGGTGGATTCGTTTCTCCAATTTTGGGAATCGATCGTTCATTTTTTAATTGCGTTACATTGACGCGCGTAGTAAAATCAAAAAATGTGTTGATATTTAAGGACACAGCTTAAATTCCCGCAAAATGTTATTACTCGGAGTCGGATGTTAAATGGAAGAAGCCTATAAGCTTCATTTGAAAAGCGGTCGGTGTCGGCTTGCGTATATATCCGTTATACTCTCGGGTCCCAATGTGCTTGCATACCATCGTATATTCTCTCCGTACATTGTTTCCATTGTATATTGCTTTGTGGAATCCAGGATCACGCTTTATTATTGTTTATGTGTTTTATTCGTCCGCGACTGCACAAACAAAATTGTGGTTTTGCATGGCTTCATTGTTGTCGGAGTTCCTGCACTTCATCTTTATTGCAAAAGTCACTCTACGAAAATCTTCCAAATACTTTTATCTTCCATGCCGTTAGATACGCCAGGAGTAAATTGCGAGAAACTGCGTGAAATAATATTTTAAATCGGCCTAATAGTAACAATTCCATAATTTATGAGGTGTTATTAATTCTGTCTTGGCCTGAGGACAACATCGTGAACTTGTTGGTGCGTGTAAATTGTTATGAGTCTGGACATTGGTGAAAAGTAAACTTTAAATGCTATCATAAACAATTTTTGCGTAAACCAACGAATTGCAGACTGTATGGTTTGAGCAGATGCTTTCAACCCTAAAAGCAAACTGAATTACCAAAGGCGCTTGTGCCCGGTTTCCCCAACTTAACTGGCCTACATGCATGTACCGCTTCGAAGCCCTCGATACGTATCATTCATGGTTGTCCATATCGATGTTGTTTATGTGCATGTATTTTTAACTTAAACGAACGTAGTTCTTAGATGTTCCATAGTACGAAACATATCCGATGTTTTTAAGGACATTTACATATTATCCATAAGTTACAATGCCCAAATCAATAACCACAAAGTGTTCTTCGTTTTACCCGAGTTTTTGCTAGTACATGTACAGTATGTTAGAGGCATATTTGGCATATTTTTCTTGATTGGCACGTTGTCTTTTTCTTTTCCCCCCAAAACTATTTGCAGTACACGTATATGGAACAATGTGCTTTTGTGTCAACCCTCGCATTTCAACAAGTTCAGTATGTCCAATTAGTCTTCCTTATTTTTTATTAACTATTTCATAAGTACTTTTTTGGCTAATTATAAGATTGGATAACAAAATTCTGTCTGCATCTTATGAAAAAATTGTAGTCCCAGGATGAGAATGCTAACAGAGTTCATCAGTCACAGCGAGCAAAACTAAGCGGTTTTTATTTTTTAATCACTGTCTATTTTGATCTTTATTGTACAGTGTTGTGTATCTTGCATGCTAAGTTGTTTAACTTGTAGGCCAAAGGCCTAAGTTAACTCTTAAACTTTTTATGGAATTCCGCTTCCTTTTAGAACATATATTCAATTCAATTCTTTACCCTGCAGTCAGTACATAGTACCATGTGGCAGGGGGGATCATTATACAATTTGATTGATCCCAAATTCTCAATTTAATTAATTTTCCCGTATTTGGGATTATTTTAGTCGAACCTCGCTAAGATGAATTTTTATTTATTTATTTATGAATTAGCTATATTATTACACAGGGTTCCCCCAGACCTGGGTAACCTGGAAATGTCAGGGAACTTGCGAATGACCTAGAAACGTCAGGGAAGAATGGTTTATTTGGATAAAGTCAGGGAAATTCAACGCAGTCAAGGCGATCTAAAATTAATATTTCTACAAGTTTAGCTCAGGGCTCATTTTCCGAGTAAAAATTTGTAAAAAAACGTCCACGTTTTCGGAGTACAGATTTCCACAAATTTTCCACATTTTCGGAGTACAGATTTGCAAAATGTTACACGTTTTCCGAGTCCAAATTTGCAAAATTATCCGCGTTTCCGAGTACAAATCAGCAAAATTGTCCACGTTTTCCGAGTACATGTACAAATTTTCCACATTTTCCAAGGACAAAATTGCAAAATTTCCCACTTTTTTCCGAATACAAAATTTTCCCATTTAAAAAAATTTTCATGCAATTTTTTTACATTTTTAGAATTGTCGTTAGTAAATTAAAAAATATTTTCCAGTGTCAATTTTTCACCTTGACATTGCTCGGGGAAATCTGTTGCGAAACCTGGCAAGTTGAAAATGCAATTTCTGGTGGAACCTTGTATAATATCCATCCCCATAAGCTGCGTTCGTTCATGCACGCAGCGTCTGTCCTATTATTATTAATATTATTTATTAAATTGCGTAAGGTAATTAATAGCCGGTGAACACGGTTGCATTTAAAGCCTTATTACGGGTTCTCGGGCATGGATCCCCGCTCGTGTTTACATTATCATTTGAAACTAATGGTTGCAGGGGTAAATTAAGTTCATTGAGCCTGACGTTTAGGATGTCATTGAAAAAAGAGGCTCTGGTTGGTTGCCTGGCTCGAGTGCCCTCTAGGAGAAATCGATGCGTAACAACTCGACTTTTAATGCACCGTAAAGCACTCGACGTTGGAGCTAAAAGCCAACGAAAACACGCCTCGACTCCTTCTGTTTTATAATACGCGCTCAACCACTTGACTGCTACTTTTCGTAATTCGATCCTCGTAATACGAACGCCTCGATCGACGCGACGCTGGTGGCCTTTTTTGAATTTGCGATTACAAAAACCAATTACCTTGAGTCACCAGTTTGCTGCTCGCCGCGCTGATCAGCTGGTAAGGATCTGTGAATTAAAAAAATTCATCTACCGTGAGTGTTAATTTCAAATAAGTGGTATATAATCCAAATTACGACATTATAACCACAACCACGTTTAACCTCAATTCTGCCTACGTGAGTAATACTCATAAATTTCAATGATTTATGAACAATAAGTATACATCGAAGAACAACCCCGTTATATTAAGTGAATGATTATTGTACTCGTAAAATAGTACGACCCTTTTAAAAAGAAAAAAATGTCAGTCTAATTGTTACTAGAATTTTACAAATTATATGCTTTGATTTTTTCGAAAACAGAAAACATTCTGAAAATATTTTCATATCAAATTTGTTGCCATTGATTGGGTTTTCTACATGTAAAAGGTAGATCTGTAAAGGTAATTGTTAAAATGTAAATTTTCGTGTAAAAGGTGCTAATTATAGGCAAATTAGTTCGAGGAAATTCTTTGTTCTATACCATGAATGACCTTCTAATTTTGAAGGTCGCAGATAATGCGGAATGCGTTATTCGACTTGAAAGGTTTTTATCAAACATTTTAAGAACGATGGGAAATCTGGAAAAGCCAGGGAACTTGAAAATGCCTGAAAAAGTCAGGGAAGAATGGCTTATTACGAAAAAGTAAGGGAAATTGAAAGTAGTCATGTTGTTGAGATCCAAAATTAACGCTTCTACTGTTGTAAAATTGTTCCGGATTTCCCGAGGACAAAGTTTAAAAAATTCCCACGTTTTCCGAGGATAAATTTTCAAAATTTTCCGAGTACATATTTGTTTAAAAAAAATTATAATTTTTCTATTTTAATTTTCAAAATTGTCATTAGTAAATTTTTGACAATGTCATTGGCCAAGTAACTTTTTTTAAAAACCTGGAAAAAAGTCAGGGAAGTTGAAAATGAAATTTCTGGGGGAACCTTGTTTGAGATCTCCACATTTTATATTACACGTACCTTGCGATCTCAGTTGTGACGTATCACCCGCTTTTCCGTGCATGCTCATGCCCAGGGCCTGGTGTGACAATGCTGTAATAAAAAACAGAAAATTAGGAATGTACATAATGTATAATATTACGGAACAAATCTTGAATTTCAACGGCATCGAATATAATGTAGGCAGCCATTTTTGTGATAATGAAATCATCTTTTTATCTCCTTCGTATTTTCCAAATGTTTTTCTTATACCGTACACGAATGCCAGACTCGTAAACATGCTGATAACGGCTTACCACTATAGCCTGTTGAATATTTACGAAGCCAGAGTGTGTGAAACACGTTTCGTACTTGCCTTTGATCGAATACTTTTCAGTGTCATTGAAAATAGAGATGGTTTACGGGAGACATTAATATAAAAATGGTGGAATTTAGAATGTGAGCACGCGCAATTTTGCATGTGCCAGAGTTCTTTTTCCTGCTCTAGTTCTATCAAATGGAACGGAAAGAAAAACGTTCTTATTGTTCTGTTTTTTGTTGTTGTTGAAATTACCGGATGCTTTTCAATATTTCTCTAATTTCGGGATTAAATACAGTATATGTGAATGTTACGTAATAAGTATTTAAAGCCCGATTTGTTCGTTATTTTAGGTGTCTTTTCAAACAATGGCTGCAATTTGATCTTCGGGAGTGCGAGTGTCTTTACCGAACGGAGCAGTGGTTTGAATGGTCGATGACCTCCCCTATATTTGTCCAGCGTCCACAGAAACCCCCACGCGGGATTTTTGGTAAGTTTTAATTGCCCTTCTCGTATTTGTTGGTAATTTTGGAGAGTATACATCTAGCTGCTTAAGCGCTCGGCCCCGCATTGTTCCCGTAAATGGACTCTTTCGGTGCTGCGACTCGAAAACGGTCAATAAGCGAAAAGGTCGTAAGAAGCTAGGGAGCGCAATTGTATACGTGTGTACACTTAACAGTTAGGCTGAATGCATCGATTCCGAGCATTTTGATAGCTTTCTAAATAGTGCTGGTGCCGCACTAAGCAACTGCGTTTAGAGGCCATCATCATTCACGATGCCACATAAAAGGCCAGCTTTTGCTCAACAATAACAACGACCCCCCTCCCAAACAATGCTTTTAACACAATAGAAATCTTAATGGGGGGCGCCGAAGAAGATTTTCTGAGACCAGTCGAGTATTATAGGAAACAACGGTTGCGTTCACAACGAGCTTGTTTCGAGCGACTGGAAGCAAGCTCGTTGTGAACGCAGCCAACGCCTTGAAAAGAAGCTGGAAAACCTACAAGTTGTTGCTCCATTTTCAAATTCGACGAATTAAATAATAGAATCGTCTACGCATGGTTCTGCAATGCTTGAATTTGCGTACATTTTATAGTAGCAATCTAAACGCATTTTTGACATGAATTATTTCATCCCATGGGCAATTTATCTCGTCTCGTCTTCTTTTAAACTCTGTCTCGGTAATGAAATTTTGATTGCTTTTTTTTTGCATTTGTTGACAATAGAGTAAGTATTTTTTATTTGTTCGTAGGAAATACCTTTAGTTGACAAAATTTGTCGATTTTTTAATAAAAAAAAATTAACGAATTCCAGTTTTCTAGACCAAAATTTCCATATTTCATCTACAGTATATAAACGTCCTTCATCCCATGTTTCAGCTAGGTATTTCCCAGTTTTCATTTATAGACAATTCCAAATTTTTAAACAGATATTTCCCAATATTCATCTACACTGTATAGTTAGTTTTCAGCTTCAATCTAGCAATGTTTTCAATACGTTCGCCTTCGAAGCGTATAATTTCCCTGAACAATGGTCCGAAATTAATTACATCGATTGACCACCGGGGGTCTGGGGGGTGGGTCTTTTGCCTCGCTCGTTTTCCCAACCAGGGGGTCAAAGGTTAAAGCACGAAAAGCAATCAGAGCCGATGATTTCATTGAGTCTCGGAAGGTGTGGGGGGGGGATGAGCCCTTCTTCTCCCTGCAACTTAAATGCTCGTCTATTATGCGCTCGCTCGCGGGGGTCGGGTTGTTCGGGTTGCGAACCCTTGTGCTTTTCACTCTCTCTTCTATGCAGTGATTACATTTCATAATAATAAGCGCGGGTTCGCAGGGGGACTGAATAGGCCTAATAGAGATAATCACGAAGGCAGTTCTAAGCGTTGATACGAAACGATCAATCATAGGCCTGACGTGCATGAGCGTGTATAGCGTGCGCGCACGCTAAACTAAACCTTAATTATTCGAGAGACGACGGTTTAGGGGCCTTTATGGGATTTCGTGGGCTTTAAACGCTAGAACGCTGCTGCTCAGCCCCTCCTTAATCCGTCGATTTTTCATGGCGAGCAACAGCCTAGAAAACTATATCATTTTTTTTTTGGCCCGAAATGAACGATGCACGATATGTCTGCCCTTGGTCTCGAAAAGACCAGTTTCGTTTCCATAGTGGCCACAAAATTTTAAATTTCCATGACTTTTTTTTTTACTAAATCCTGACTAAAATCCAAATTTCCCTGACTAAAACTTTCTCGTTAATGCATATCAATTTTTTTTGTCATTATGAAAAATAAAATAACAATTGCAATGGGAAGCTTGGCAAAACACTAGATTTTGTTACGAGTCTAGCTGAAGAGGAT
>JAQGBX010003835.1:0-16429 GCA_034698745.1 Megaphyllum sjaelandicum | reverse complement strand
GAACATAACTTTTTTATATTAACATTCACTTTTACATAAGCACATGCTGTTTGTTTTTTATTTGGGGGTGTGGGGGGGTATGCGGTGCGCGAGGGGTTTGCAACCCTGCATTCTCAGCATACCCTGGTCCAGTCACCTGGGCCCGCTCATGTTGTCATGCGGTTTGTTTATGAATTTTAAATAACCAAGAATAAAAATAAGTTGATAAATATTTGATGTGCACTATATATATAGTCATAGTGAAATTCTATCAGTAGCAGTACTTACTTTTCCTCGACTGAAGTGAATATTAAAAGAATTTTGTTTTGTATTTCGCAGGACCGTCCGTGAACATAGGCGTAACAATGTATATTCTCAGTATCAGTTCGGTATCAGAAGTGCAAATGGTAAGTACATCATTTAGTTTGACTTAATGAAATATCCAATTTCAGGGTTTCAAGGATGCAAGGAATCAATGGCTAAATCGCGAAACGTGTATGCGTCAATACATGTATGTTGACGCCCCGAAAGATAGTCATAGTAAAAGCTTCGTTGTTTAACATAAATTTCATTTGGGGCCGGTTGCACCAACTTAGATTAAAATATGAGGTCTACTAACCTTGGGTTAAAATTTGACTCCGGGTTAACCTTGTGTAAGACGTTTGTGCTGCACCAATGAACTCTTAATGAAATAACCCCAGGTTATGGAACCCATGTTTAACCTGCTGAAACCAAAATGGAGGACAGGAAAGGAAGGATTGGGCATCCTGGCTTCACCTGTCTTTGCGGCCAAGTGGTGTAGCAGGCACAATTCCCTAGCTTCATCAGATTTATCTGTAGGGTCCGCCATGTTGTTTTTCCTAATAATCCGAGGTTAACCCTGCCTACTGGCTGGGTTAACCTTTCTCTTCATTTTTCCCTAACCCTTGGCTCGTGCAATACAACGGCGGGTTAACCTAGAGTTACACAGTAGGTTAACCTTAGGTTATTCTTAACATCTGTTGGAGGAAAACCGGCCCTTAAATGATAAAATGCATTACCAAGAAATTCATCCCCTACGTTATAATTCATGTTTGGGATTAAATAAGAAAAAAGTACTGCGCAAAAAAGTCCATGCGAGGACTGCGTATTAACAAGAACGGAAATTACTTGAAACTGGCCAATAATTGCAATATAGGAGAACAGAGCAAGCGTGCAATGCCCAATGTTTAATTAAGATTCTAACCTTAAAACAAAAATTAGCTGCAAGTTGACCTTTTGGTATTTGTGTTCGTCTCTTCAGTCAAGAGCATTGCAGAATAGCTAGGGGAGGGTTGCTAGGGTAACCCAAACTACGTCACGATGCTGCTGCTTAAGGTTTCCAGTGACCCGTTTTCCCACTAGAATCTAAAATATATCAAAAACTGTCAGCGTTTAGTGTATTTTTACGAGATATTTTCCTCACTACGCTTCAACCAAAAGTGTTTCTACTCCAAATATGAACGTTTCCACTTTTTTTTTGTTCTTACCCAATATACGCTTTATTTAAGTTTTCTTTATCGGTTTTGAAATGCATTTATATAAAAAAAATTGTACTCTAAAACGGTAGCGTCTCCATTCGAAACAAGATTTCAATTTTCAATTTTGATTTTATATAAAAAACCATATGACACAATATGTAATTTGGCAAATTTCTACATCTAATATAATCTCGGAGATAGGGTCTACACTGAAAAAGAAAATCTTTCCGCGTTTTTTGGCATGCAAAGAGGTTGCCTTTAGCCATTGGAGGCTTGTAAAGATAAAAATGTATTAAATTAAGTTTTCGTTTAAGGGGCTGTATCCATATATATATACAAATACAATTAACGCGTTCTTAGCAAGTCAAGTTAAAACCTAAGCTTTTGAATCATATTTAAATTGAAATAAACGTATTCCCGAATGGATTACATTTTCCTTTATAACTTTTTTTTAATACCTTGTCAAAGTACAGTATGTATTTTTTAACCTTAAATACTTTTGAAAATGTCTTAAAAATGACTGATAATAAATATGATTTAACAATGTCCTTTTATACTATGTTTCCTCAATAGCTTGTGATATACAATTTCCATTTACGGTGAAATGAAAGAAAAACAAGAATACTGAGTTGATATTTAAAATGTTGTTTTCGAATGATCATGTAGAATAAGATGGAATGAAATTCACTGATCCTACATAGAATATCATTAAATTAGTTTTGAGAACGAATGTGGATCGTTAAAAAACATCACAAACACTGAAGATTCAGAAACGGAATTGCTTAGCAAATATCTTTTCAAATAGGTTTTTAGCCTGATCATTGGAACATTGTTTGTATTTTAGATGTCTCAGCAATTATAGTAGGCAGAATTCATTAGTGAAAGAATTCAAGATTAAAAAATGAGACAGCATACAGTATTCAGCATTTTGAAACCAATAACAATATATTCACGGTACAGAGTACTTCCAAAGAAGAGCATGTAAAGAATGAATGCGGCATTACCCTGCAATTGAAGACAGGGGCAATTCCGCAATTGCATATCGATTACACGTCAAATTCACGTTATACGTTATATTATTTTGGAAACAAAAACTTACTTTGTATAAAATATTGAATGAGTAAACAGTATAGGGTGTAAACATTTCAGAAATAAATGTCCAAACTTTACAGTTTGTTATTGGAAAAATCTTCTAAAGTACACCACAGCTCCTAACGTTTCTGCAATTACAGACCAATGTCAATACAGTATTGTTTGTTATATTGAAGCTTTGTTATTAAACCAAAATGCAATTTTAAAAGCTATCTTTTTAGTAACATACATGTACATAATTTAAAAAACAAAAACAAACAAAAAAACATTTGTTATAGGCATTTCAAATATTTACAGATCAAATACGATATATTAGGATGACTGGAAAAATCGGCTAAAATTTAGTATACGCGTATCTGATTATTTCCTAAAAGGCTCAGCGTTTCGTTATTTATTTTTCCCTTTCGTGTGATTTTCATCGATTTTTAAAGGGATGGAGTATAGTACCGCGTAAGCAGCATCAAGGGGTCATTGGCACCACCACGCAAGTGTCCTTGCTTGACTTTCCTTTTCAGCAACAACATATGAAGCCCCTCATAACCTCCTCCATCTATGTCTAGATATTTACTTTACTGCAATACAAATATCAATGTAATCCCGTTAGCAATATATGACGTCGTTCAACGTATGCAAGTTTTATATTAATTGAAAACAACACTAATTTTCGAACAAACAAAAACCTCTCGCTCGTTGTACATTTGATAAAATGTTGCTCAACGTGGTCATTTTACTAATCTATACATACATGTATATTGCGTAGTATTTATCCAGCTAAAAACATGCGTAAGCTATTGTTTTATAGTCGTTTACGTTATCTGGCCTCAGCGCCGTATTCTCAATAGGATGCTACGGTGTTATGTCACGTAATAATTAAGCAGGAAATTAGACGGTGTTAATGCAAGATGGTTGCAATTACACGCACGCATGTGTGCTCAATTTATCCAAAAATGTTGGTTAATTTATAAATAAGGGCAATTATTAACGAGTGACGAATAAATTAGTAAAGCGCGTAAGAACAGTAACGCGTAGAGGGCATCCTTCTGATTGAAATTATTAAAACAGTATTTTCAGTAATTAGGTGCAAGCCAACTATGTAATTAGGTATTATCAGGTGTATGGCAGATGGCTGTTTGTTAAATCCAGCCATGTCATCAATCATAAAAAGACGTGGTAATTAGCATAGCCTAGTATACGTTGCATTATGCCAAAAATTACTAATTAGAAAGTTCTGAAGAGTCACGGACAAGCATACGAAGAAAAATTGCGTCTTAAATGTAATTTTTGAAAATATTGGCGGCGAATTAATTATAAGATGACAGTTTTTTAACGAGACTTTCACAAAAGTACGAAAAATAGTTCGCATTATTTAGATTCGTTAATTCTATAACTATTTGTTACACAGCACCTCGCAAATAACAATTGTTATAAAACCCTTAAAACTTATATTATTACGTCGCATAAGGAATCAGGAATACAAATATGCCTAAATACAATTACAGTATGTGTTTTACGTTTGATTAACGCGCTTCTTTTCTTAACTTTTGAAGGGCTGAGACATTTATGCATTAAATTATCCTATTCTCTTGAAAAACTATATGTACATCTAAAATATTTTGTAAAAAACAACCATGAAAACTAGAAAGTATATCTTCATTAGTTACACTATTGCCAATCAGTTATAGGCCATACTGTAAGCCTACGTGTATTGTATTGGATTTAAACAACGTATAATTTAAATGTCACGAAATACGTTTAAGAATATGTAAGAGTTCGGTCTTACAGACTGCTTTTAATTGCCAGGATGTGCCTTTTTCAGCTAACTTTGCCTCAATTGTTTTAAATGCTTTTTGTTTAGATGAATTCAATAATATGCAGTTTCTAAACGTTAAAAATTAAGAAAGAGTAAGAAATTTAACAATTCGGCCCTATACGAAATGGTCATAGAAACATTGTATATTCTGTATATATTCCTATACTCGTTTAGACCAAGAAAAAACATTTGGAAGCTCGGCGTTGATTTAGACATTTTCAATAACAATGCACGACCATCGTTTATCAAATGACTGGTTGATGATGATGTCGAATATTGAACAATCCCATTTCCGATTTCCGGGTTTATATACATGCATAGATGAAAGAAGCGAAAAACGTGCGACGCTTTTTTCAGTTATGGCTAAGTTTTTTTAATATTTGCATACGTAGCATGCAATGTAACATTTTATGAGCCCAGAAACTACGGACGATATCAGTTATTTAGGACATCAAAGCGTATGGCCATAGAAGGAATACCGACTTTGCCGAATGTGCAAAGTGGAGTCTGGCAAGCGTCATAAAAACTTGATGACAACGCATTTGCAGAAATTGAAAAGGTTGGATGTAAAATATCCTAGAAAAACACCTGAACCCATCTTATCAAATAATTCGTGGAAAGCGGGGGACTAAGAAGTGATGGTAAATTCAAATAGTCATCCCGCTGATTAATAATTTCTCGGAGAAAATTAAGCTCAAAGTTGAAAGTATTACAGCCTTTTACAAAACATCTGTAATTCTAGAATCCGTAAAAAAGTACTCGCATTTATCTAGAAATACCCATTCTAAACGCAGGAACTCTTATCATAAATAATGTATTCGCTTAAAAGATGAGATCCATAAAAGGATAACGTTTTAGGGTGAGAACACACCGAATGCTTGCTTTCGACGTGCTTCTTTCAGCTTCTTTCCTGCTTGTTTTCATCTTCTTGTGTCCAGCTTAGGGGCGCACAATCAATGCTGATATCAGCGTGATGGTCAGTGTGCTTCATGGCGCCACTGCATGCGTTATGCTAGGTGAAATATTCCGCGTAAAAATGTTCACATGCGCATTAATAGCATCTCATGATAAGTGCGGGACACGTTTTTACGGTAGATAGGCGGCATACAATCGATGGCTACACTTTTGACCAATAGTGATCTGTGTGCCACTCTGTGTTTTACAATTCTGCTTTCAGATACTCGCTTCTTGTAAGCTCAGCCTGGCTCGGCTAGGCTGTCTTTGTGTGCGCTCTCATTTTAAATGCATGCCGCATTCTTATCCCGCTTGGTGGCGCTAGTGTACGCCAAGGGGTAAACTCCTGTAGTTAGCATTCAGTGTGTTCTCACCCTTAGTTAGGATATAAAAATACAGGAAAGTTAAAGTACAGTTCTACGTCCAAATTACACAATAATCCACGTTATTTGAAACCCTAAATAATCGTTATAGATATGAATTCATCATTTACACGTTTCGTTTATACACGTAATTAAGGAAATATGTAATTTTAAAAATAGGGTAGATGTCATATTGTCGTGGCTTTAAATTTCACCAATACTGAAATGACATGTACATGTAATTGAAATGTTATTAACTTTCAATAATAAATGGTGGTGATACGCTTGTACTGTATGTAGAGATTCAGTAAAAATCAAGTTAAAACAAAAAAGCGTCCAAACGTGTTTTCAATTCAATTCATTGAGTAAAGAACTCAAAGAAATACATGTATGACAATTTATTTCAAAACTGAGTATTTAGAAAACATGAATTGAACATTATGGAACATATTAAGTCGTTTCCATAAGAGGAATACACGGTCCAAATATTTGTATTTTTTAATTCGTAAACGTTTAATTCATCTTTCGATAACGTGTACAAGTACAGTATAATGTTAAGAAATTTTGGGAAATGGGCGTTTTTAAAGTTAACGTGTACATGTACATGAAGCACTACCAATAGGTGCTTAAAGAGTTACAGGATTTCTTATCGTTAAAAGCACGCGAGAAATTGAAGCTTCCATAGCAGAGGCAAGTAAACAAATTCTTCCGAGATGCTGTCGCCCTGAACTCCGAAAAGTACGCAACATACATTACCAATTCGCTTTTTGTTGCCACTCGCAATCAATGAAACCCTTTCATTAATTGCCACTTGTTCCCATTTTGTATTTTGTTATCGATAAGAAACGAACAGACCCGGTTAGGGTAAATCCTCGCCATATTGTACGTTGGCACATTCAAGGCTGTCAAAAAGATAGGGGCTTGCCTTTTAAGCGTTATCTCCATGCCCTCGCATTGATCACGGCTTATTGTTGGCCTTACGTTTTGCAGTAAAAGATGCATCAGCCCAAAAGATTGGAGTGTCATCCGAAGCAGCGACGGCCTCCTTGCAACGCCTGAAGAGGAAAATAGTTATCGAGAAATCCTCTAAAATACACTTTTATCACTGCGCACAAAAGCGAGCGCAGACAAAACGTGGCGCGAAACTGCCATAAACCGCCTTGGAAAAGACAACAAATGCTCGCTGGCAATTTCAACAAATAATTGCTTCACTTTTCTACTTGAAGAATTAAGCAAAAGAATTAACACCAGTGACATTGCTCCATTGATAGAGACGCCAGTAAACACAATTACAATGGAGATTTTCGAGATTGCGCTACGCAACATTTAAGGGTTGTTAAAATATAAGTATTATTACAGTAAAAGAAGCGTAGTTGCCATAATTACCAAAGGTTTTCCTAAACCTAGCTGCATGCCTCACTTGCAAACTCTCCATTCTTGCGGATTAGCCGTTTGGCATAATTAGGATCCCGGCGATTGCGCCATTGCCCGTTTCAAAAACCGTAAGAACCAATATTGGTACCAGCGTAAATCATGAAATTATCATTGCATCTGCGTATGTTTAATAGTTCTCTATTCTAAATTAATGGAATTTTATCAGAGGTTAACTCAAAACTGCGCTTAATCGCATTTGGATTTACAAAACAGAAAATTTATCTGGTAAAATAGAGGTATGAAATACGTATTCCTTCGCGTACAGTGTATACAAGGAGAAACGGAATAAAAACCCCCTCCCCCTCATTTTTTCGTTCCTGTTATAGTTAGGTAAATTCTGTTTGTGCGATTAAATAGGACGTCAGGTGTGCTCTATCCAATGATGTTGTTACATTTGACCTACGACAACTGTTTCACGGAAACGTGCGCTCAAACGTTTTTACCGTAACAAAAAGGACAAAATGTCAAATTAGGAAAAGAAAGAATGTTATGTTTTCATGAAGTCAAGCGCTTTTATTTTCATTTCCAAATATTTAATGTTATTTACAACGTTGTTAAAAACAGGGGCAAACTCCTAATGCTAGCTGCGCTGCAGCACAGAGGTGCACTGCAGTAAAGTTACCTACATTTATTGCAGTGCACCAGTGTGCTGCAGCGCAGCTAACAATAGGTGTTGGCCCCTGTTTTTAACAACATAAAATAATTGCCAAATGATCCAAGAAACAACATCCACAGAGATTCCATATTTATCTATATATATAACACAGAAAACGACTCCATCTTGCTTTTCCGTTGCTATGTGTCTGGCTGGCCTTCGCGTCAAGAGCGTTAACTCCGTGGGGAATAACAAGGCCATAAATCTTTTTAAATTTGCAACGGGCCATAAAACTGTCAAACAGGTTTTCTGTCCCCCATCCGGGATATATCCAGGTCATATATGGTCATCTTTTGGCGACAAAGGACAGCTAAACCTGATCGCATAGAAGGGGTTAGCAAATCAAATAAAAAAATTTACCCGGTCAAGGCCGGGTATTACCGCTAGTATAAAATATTTTTTTTTAATTTTTCGTAGTGCGTGGCAATCTTCATAATTGCCAGTGACAAAAATCATAAAGCGGAAAACTGAGGCAATGCGAATCTCGCCCCGAAAAAAACAATCTTAATAATTAGGAATTCCGAATTTGAAAAGAAAACAGAAATCGGCGACGCTGTCTGCTCATCTGCCAGCTGCTTCTCGGTTGACAGGGATTAAATAGCGAATCAAGATTTCTAATAAGAGTCGATTGTTGCTTAGCTTTCGGCAGTAGTGAAGTACCGCGCTGAAAGAGGAACTGTTCCACGGAAATGATTTTGGATTTTAAAAAGTCGTAATGAAACGCAGAAATAAATTAGTTTCGTTCATACGCATGGTTTCGTGCAGATAAAGCAAAACTCAAGCGTGATTCTCAGCTCCCTCCATTTTATTTATACTCCGAACGAACGAAGAGCGCTAAAAACCCAGTTTCCACCACCGAGATTCGAAGGCAACACCTAAATATTTATGTTTTAGACCTCGGTGGGTGTACAGGAACATTTTTCAACCGAAGACAAACTACCTCAGGGTGAAGAACCTAAGTCCATGACCTTGTTATGAGATTTTTAGAGGCTTATAAACGTGCTAAAAGACGACCGTGCTGCGCACCCACACCAGGCATATATCACTCTTATGGTTCATTAAGGAACGACACTGCGAGCATGCGGCACATTCTCATTGAAATGCCTTCGAGCAATTTCGCCAACAAAAAAATCCGATTTCGTCTAATCACGTCGCAACTCGTCATTTGCACAAATTGCTAAAAAAAAAAACCTGCTGGAGCGACGCGCAATAGGGCGCTCCATGTACGAGACTAGTAACAGCGAAAAACATTTAAAACGTACTCTTGAAATGTTGTATTTTTGTAATCATTATAAAAAAATGGAAGAACCTCTAAATGTGGATAGTTATAATTATAGATAGCTTTCACAAGCAGACGACGCGTGCTGTCTCCGCCTAGATTAAACAAATTAGAGTACTTCGTAATATAAATTTAATTCTTTATTTACAAAGAAACGAGAAAATTCTCACAATTATTTTCGAATAAAAAATCTATTCATGGGTAAGTGATACCATCTAATGGGGCATTTTCTTAGTTTTTAGAATTATGCTCTTTATGACGCCCACGGTGTAAACCAAGTTACATTAGCCACGTCCACGAGCTGCGTGACGTCACATGCAAGTTGTCTAATCTATCAATATTTATAGATAGTCGTGGACTAACGATGCACTTGTTGTGGGTTTTCTGTATATTGCTTTATAAACACTTAAACGTCTTAAAATCTGTTCTCAAATTATTCTCAATTTTCGTTAACTTTTAAAATAGCAGTATTAAAATTTTTGTAACGGAAATTTCATATATAATTATGTAAGATAATGGGTTAATTTGAAATGCCAATTAGACGTAATCATAAACCATATACATACGCGTTAAACAGTAGGACAGTTTTGTGTTAGACATCCGGAAAATATTTTATCGTGCGTTGTCTACCTTAGAAATTTTCATTCTCTGGTGAATTCGCGTAATTATTGCAACATCTAGCTACACAGCAATTCACTTTGCTAATTTCCATCATCTCTACATTCCATGTCAGCCCACCGAGCAAACCTCGCGTACACGGTATTAAAAAAATTCAAATAGTGCTAAATGGATATACAGCACGAGTCACGATAGAACTGTTCAACGTAAAAGTAGTCATTAACGAACTTCACCTTCAGATTTTCTATTTCCAGCATTGAATGTTCCGAGTAAGACTAATTTTGGACATCCTATGGGAATTGAGTGAATTTCTGTGGACATTAAAGATAGGAGCCTCGCTCGAGCGAAACACTAGAGCGGGCCAGACACGTTTTTAGCTCAGGTCTGCATTGTACACGTGAGAAAATGGATTTCGAAAAAAAAAAATGATTTTCCGAAGGTTAAATGAATGTGAAAAAATGGCGATGCACGTCGAGACAAACTTCGTTAACGCCACAATGGCGTTAAGATAAGTTGAGCGTGTGAGTCAGCGCTGTACGTCTTTTAATGAGACGATTTCTTATGCATAGTACGGATAAAAATACTCATGTTCCTCAAGGGCAATGATGTATACGCTATAAACGCGCTCTCTAATTTGCATTGTTTCTTCTACTGACTTACCAAGAAAGATTGTACCGCGTGATAACTCCAGAAAACGCATAAAGGGTTATCACGTAAGCGAGATAAGCTAGTTTATTTGAAGAATCAGACTCTTATTAATGCGTCCTGAAAACTACTCGGATATTATCTATCGATAGAACTTCGTCACAAATTGTATTCATATTTGCGTATTCGCCATAGGGTCTCTAACGGAAATACTGTATAAAAAAAAAGGTTGATGCTCCTTGATGGTTGTCTTAATGTATCGCAGGATGGCACTGGGTAATTGTCGATGCGCATTCTAACTCACTTTTTAGATGCAGGAGAAAACATTAAATCATGCTATACATTATCTCGAAATTATGGAAGCGTATAAGATTAGGTGGAATGTAATTATTGAATTCGAAACAAAGGACGTCACTACGGTCATACGTGTCCACTAATTATGTCAATGCAATTATTAGAATTATTGGAACTCATCGTGCAATTTACACAAATTATTTCCACAAGGTTGTGGAGACCGTCGAATCGATACAATATTCCCAGGATATTCAACTTTTACGGATGCAACTTTGCATTCCGTTTTATTTCGGATCTAAAACCGCACGTTATTCTAATCATAATTTTAGTCGATAATGGTCGATAAAGAGAAGATTAATTTCTTAATTTCGTCTTAAGTAAGTTTGACTATTTAGCGTGAGCTGCGTCACAAAACTAATATTATATTAAGAAAGTCGTCAAATAGATTCATACAAATTTACAATAAAGATTTCATCTAGCTTTTCATTTTACTGATGAATAGTTTGTATTCTCTAAGCACTTCTCTTTTTATAGTCTTTTAATGGGCGAAAAAAGCAAATGCTCTAAAATTCACATTTTAGAATGCTAGGTGATTATCTTAACTAAGTTTACTTTGAGCGATATTAAGTTTAAGCTTTACGGTATTAACACAACAAGCGCTGATGATTTTAGCATATTTCTTTCCCAGCACACAATATACTGTACATCGTGCGTTCTGATTGGTAATGAATGATGCATGAAATGCATTCGCTAACAGTAAAGACATCTCTCGCTTAATACATATTATAACTCAAGAAGGCTAGAAAATATTTCCGTAAAAGCAATTTTTAAGCCAAGGTTTTCAAGAAGACCACACCGGCTATATGAATATTACATTACGTTATGCCGTATTTGCACGCACATGAAACTATCTTCGAATACTGAATTAAGATTGTCGATGTGTGAGCATGAGCATAATTAAGCGATTACCCGGTTACCCGCCTCAAGTATCACGTGCTAAGAATCGATGATGTTGGCTTAGGAGTGGTCTCATCCAATCAGTATCTTCTCAAAATAGTACATATTAATCGATTTGTCGTTAAGTTATGCTCACGTACGCCCCCTTCTTTTCAAACTCCAGCGTTTTATTATTAGTTGGAATAAAGTCTAGCGTTGATTATTTTTTATTAAAATCATATCGTTATAATTATAACAAAGATAATCGATGTACAAGTAACTGCTTATGTTTTTACGCTTAATAGCTAACATTTTTTTCTCTTTCGCTATATGAATCGAATTTGCAGAATTTGCGTTTTACAAAAATAACTGTGGGGGATCAGTATCACCCGTTCTGAAGTAGCTAAATGTGATTCTTATGTTTTCATTGCAAAAACAAAATGATATTAAGACTGAATAGCTGCTATAACCCAGTAATTTGAAGTAAAATGTTCACATTTTTGGAACAAACAACCAGATGTAAGAAAAGTCTCGGTAATTAATTAAAATATGAATATGCACGTGGTTGCATGTGTTTTCGCCTGAATATCTAGTGCTTTTTAGATGTACAACTGCTACTGCACGGAGTAAATATTGGGCAAATAACTTGATCTAGCTTATTTTAACCGGACTTAACTTAAAGCATCTGTAGGCCTATATCTAAACAAAACTATATATTTTCAGGACGATAGAAGCAATTCATTTTCACAACAAAAACATTTTTCGAAATTTCCTCAAGCCAAAAAACTGAGTGCAAAACTGAAAGTTTCTGGTTGTGGAATGCAGCTTTCACGTGGTGTGTCATTCCTGAAGAGGTTTCTCCAAGAACCTTTAGAACTATAGAACCTTCCTTGAAGGCCAGTATTAGTGATGTGGTCGCCATTTTTAGTTGAGGTACTTCGAAGGATCTTTATGAAAATAATGGCGGATTTTTTCCAAAGAACCTTGAATGAACCACAAATTTGTTAGAGCGCAGCTCGAGAAGGGCTATACGTCCATTATGAGCAGTATTCGTTTTCTCAATAACAGAAAAATAATTTCTCTTCCCTGACAATATGTCTTTCTGAAATCGCCACAACAAACGCTCGTATAACTGCTATCATTCACTAGTTAATAACGTTATTTGGTTTCATTTTCCAGGACTTTACCATGGATTTCTACTTTCGCCAGTTCTGGATGGATGGCCGTTTGGCCTATGGCTATTCGCATAGAATTGACAGTTTATCAGTGGGAGCGGAACTCACGGATAAAATCTGGGTGCCCGATACATTCTTTGTGAATGAAAAAAGCGCCTATTTTCACATGGCAACTACATCAAATTCGTTCTTAAGGATTTATCCCGATGGAAAGCTTCTGAGAAGCATAAGGTAAGGAGCCACGTACTTTCTTATCATTATATGGAGTACAGCTTAAACGAGCGAGGAATTGCCGCCAATCAATTGCCACGATGGCTGCGAGCATTAACATCTTCAGTCCAATTCATTATCTATGGACTAATTACGACGAAGGTTTTACGTTTACTCGAGCTCGCAGTAATCTGGGACAGTAATTGGTATTCCGACGGCGGCCGAAATTTCATGGACAGTTAGGCAGGTGTGATTATCAATCTATAGCACTAAGCCGAGAATGCTAATGGTTGGTCAAGCACGAACCACGCGTCCATCGCAATAACATTTCTATCAGGGAAGCATATACTCTTAAATATCAGGGAACTCAGTCGAAGGATAGTGTGGTAATTGAAATCATTCTCACCGCGAATCACACTATGATCCAACTTCATATGACCATATGTGGTGAAAGAGAAGATTTGAGATTTGAACAAGATTATTTTGAATATTACATATACATGTACATTAACCTATACCCGTGTTTTCATAAACCAAAAGTAAACATCAACAATCGAAAAGAGTCTCGAAGCAGTGTCGATATGACTATAAAAACAGCGACAGATTTCTAGATAAATGCCCTAGCTCGGGAATGCTTTCCGTACATATATACATGTACGTTTTGCGAATGTTTACACCACGAGCGAATTCTCAACGTATATTAATTAAAACATTTTTAAGTAGGGAATCGTAGCCAGAAGCGCGAGTAAAAAAGAAAATACATTCTCATAATGTATGCTTATGAAAATATAGTTAATCCAGTAGAATGAACTTTTAAGATGTGCAATTATTATTTATGTCACGGTGTTATAAACTCTATACCGTTAATATATGTATAGTAAATACCAGCTGTGTTATTTATTTCTTGCCAACTTTCATGGCAATTTGCGAAAGATTATGGAGCTCTAGTCCTAAATTCCGTGTTTGTTATTTTAGAATGAAATTAAATGTCGCGTTGAAAGATGTTTCATGATTATTTTTGCACCGAATACGGATAACCTTTGTTATTCATGACAAAGTTGAACAGGTGACATTATGGAAACATCCATATTTATATCTAAATTGTAAAATCTGCGTAAAACCGTAGATATGTTCTAAGCGTGCCATTATATTTAAGAAAATGTTCCACATATTTTATAAAGTGTCATCTAATACGCAAGTTTATCGGAAATGGAATATACGAACATCACGTTGGTCAAATGTTAATTGCAATGTACGAGGTTATTCCCAAATGAATGAAATAGGCTTGCAAGTAGGCCTACTTGAAGAAATTACAGGTTTTAATCTCAAGATTTACATTAAAATTACCAATTTGTTTTAGTCCTCATTTCAGGTTTTCGAAACTCTGCATGTACATAAAATCGTTTCCTTAATTTGGGTTATCCTCGATATAATGAAAGAACAATTACATTTAAAAGCGTATATTTAATGATAATTCTAAATTATTTCTATATGTTTAAAATAGATTAGAGCTAATGCAACAAAGCCAACTAGGCAAACAAATGCGATGTTTCAATTCTTTTTAAGTGTTTGGTACGTCTTAGTAATTCAATTCACCTTTTACATTTTTTTTCATATATAATTTTATTCAAAGTTACAAGTCGCTTAAAGTGCTCCGGGTACATCGATCACAGAAAAAGGTAACATAAAAACGGCAGCATACTTTGTATTTCATATTCAATTAGAATAAAGTGCCATCTTTCTGAATATCGTATACATCTTATATCCTTGCCATAGGAAAAACTTACGTTGGTTCAGGCCCACAATAACCCACATTATAAAATGTGACAACTTTGATCAAAACGACTTTTACCCACAATATGTATACGGTTATGTTTAAGACTATCTTATGCCGCAATATCAACCTTAGTTTTCTAAAACTGTCTCCAAAGATGGCATCTTTGGAGACACTAGATGGTACATGCGGATGAGCATTCTCCCATTATACCATGCTTAGGGTTTTTGATCGCTAAAGAACACGTCTTTGTCTAAATCTAATCACGTGTTCTATACAGTATATAACTGCATTTTAATTCAGTTCCAATAAGGGAGGTTGAAATTCCAACCAATAGAAAACCAATTTAAAAAATAAATAGGAAACAAGTTTGACAACACTGACCGTTTCCGCTTTGGACTCAGTAAACACCTAAAACAAGGAACAAAATAAAAATTGTAAGGGTGCTCTCACAGGCACCAGTACGCCTTTGGCTGCTACGAGCAGACCTCAAACGAGGTACCCTAATGTATTTAATTAATTTTACCAAGGTTGAGGCCTGCGCCAGCCAAAAAAACACGGTGTGGTCGGCAGGAGCAACATGCTGATGAGTTCCTATAATAGAGGTTCACATAAGAGAAGTTCTACTGTACGTATACTGTGGTGCTGGGCTTTAGATGCAGTGAAGTTATGCGGTGTGTTTTTACGATTAATATTTGATTTTCAAATAATGTATCTACGTACTTCGAACGTTCCAATATCTCGTTTTGTTTTGATATACATGTATTCTTAATTCATTCCAAATTGAATTGCATTGCCTTAGTGTTCGCGTGGCAACTGTATAATTGGATAACATCTAAAATGATCTCATCAGTTTTCAGTGCATATTCTCATTCCTCGTTAATTATCCATTGACATTAATAGAAGTCAGTGAGAGAAGGGTGTTTTTCAAAGATACTGCGGGGATGTGCGAGTGATGACGTTAGTGCATTGTTCGCTAAAGGCGAAATAAACAAAAGAAGATTTAATTAAATTTAGCAAGAAGTGTATGTCGTAGATGTACGCTTCAACATTTTAACGACGTAATTACGCATACTGTAGATGAAAAATGCTAAAATTGATAGCGCGTTTCCACAATTAAGTTTTTCTCTTCCGCTAAATAATCAATAATGAGAAAACAATTTTTATTGTGGGAAAAAATTGAAAAATCCCAGATGTTAGAATAGATATTGAAGTTAATTTAAGCAAATTGAATGTGGGTTATACGTCTTCCAGATTTTTTTAACATTTTCTCGGTTGAAGATTTCATAATAACGATCATTTCTCATTGAGTTGAGTACCTTAGCGTTCACTTTGAAATAATTAGTTCATACTTCGATGTACGGTTAAATTATGTCTTTCTATTTTCTGTTAGAATTCGTATTTTGGTAAGAAATTGTCGAGCATTAAGCATTTCATGTCTAAATTTTCTTGGTACTCATTCACACTCAAATAACGAGAATAACATCCCTCGGTTTCAATGTAATGTACAATTTTAGATTTATACCGGATCGATATACACACACGCGAAAATTGTTTAATTTATTAACTTATAGCAATATCGCTTTAAGTGTTTCGCCGTCAGAGACACCTCGATCGTGGTTGTTCACGATGCTGTTAAGGCAGGGGTCGGCAAACCGTGGCTCCGGAGCCACATGTGGCTCTTTCGATGACAAGATGCGGCTCTCCTACGGT
>JAQGBX010003834.1:0-16429 GCA_034698745.1 Megaphyllum sjaelandicum | reverse complement strand
TTGGTGGTCACTCTTAACAGGTTTTACTGTAATTAACTTTAGTTTCATAAAGAGTGGACTTTACCATGATTCTTTATTTTAAAAAATTAGGTTATTGTATTTCTTTAATGTATTTTTAGCATGGGGCAGGTAGCATCAGTGATTCAACCTGCCCCAATCATTTTGATGCAACTTTCCCCACATAGACATTTTGGAAAAAGTAATAAATATGGCCATGTGGTAAGCCAGGCAGAACTTAACCAAAAACATAAATTGCAAGCTAAATATAGTGAGTTTAAGTACTTACTGTTAAATTTCATTTATTTTTCATAGTCACTGCAGTAGACTGTTCAGAAGATGGCAATTGACACTTACTCAACATAGGAAAAAACAGTGTTTTTGTAATTGCTCATTGTTTTATTCAGCCTGGTGTGAGTCATTAAGAAGGATGTGTGGTAACTTAAGAACACACATTTTAGTCCAGATAGAATTACTATAATGCTTTTAAAACTTGAGTTACACTCACTGATGCAACTTACCCTTGATGCATCTAGCCCCGGTCTCCCCTACTATACGGAGAATTTTTATGAAAGAAATGTACGCTAAAAAAAACAATGCACTTAAAAGTAGGTCAACATAAACAGGTGCATGCATGGTCACCATTCAAAGGTGGCCACTTTTCCAGGTTTTACTGTATAATGTACAAGTAATACCCGCAGTAACCCGCTTAATGACTCGCTGGAATGCAGCGGAACCTCGTTAAGAAGAACTTGTTTAATACGAATTAACGAACAATTAACGTTCATTTACTCGTTTAAAATGAATTTGGAATTCGGATTTAACGAAATTTCGGCTGAAAACGAAGGAATTTTCGAGTTGCCGAGCATCTCCAATACGTTTCGTTAAAACGAATTTTATAGACCACGTGTTGTTTCCTAACCTCTTTACCACTCATGAGGAATGGCGAAAATAAGAAAAATGTTTCTCGGACTATCTCAAGTTCGACAGTTAGATATCCATGAGTTTATAGAAACGAACGCATGCAGGAAAATTTGCATGATTTTGCGTTGATAATTTTGGAAAAATCTTCAAAATGAACGTATATAGAAAAACATCGAGAGTTGTACGAATTTGTCTTCGGAAAATGTTGAAAAATTCATATTCGGTATAAAGGTTGAAAATTTTGCAAATTTGTCCTCAGAAACCTTTAAAAATTTTGCAAAAATTATCCTCGGAAGTTGAACATTTTATAAATTTGTACTCGGGGAAAGGTTGAAAATCTTGAAAATGTGTCCTCAGAAATTGTTGAAAATTTCACGAAGTTTTTCCGTCTTGGAAATTTCTGAATTTTTTTCAAAATCTATCCTCGGAATAACAATATACGTTGAACATTGTATAAATTCGTATATATACCAAGAAAATGTTGAAAATGCTGCATATTTTTTTAAAAAACCGCCAATGACAAACGACTTGCCCAAAATCTGTTTGTCCAAAACCATTTGTCAAAATTTCTTTCAACTCAGAAATTTGTGAATTTTTGAGGCCATGCTCGAAAAATTTGAAAAAAATGGGACCTGAGCTATACCCACGTATAGAATCATTAAGTTTGGATTTTGGTAACATATATATATACATTGAATTTCCCTGACTTTCTCAAAATAAATCATTCTTTACCTCCTGGAATGCCTATATTGACTTTTCTGACTCCGGGAATGTACACGTCTATTATATAGTGTCAGACGATGCAATATCTGAAAATCAAATTGGAGGTTTTATATGAAATTGACCGCAATATGTCGCGATATATGTCGAGCAAATTGCCCAGAATTTCAAATTCGGCCCTCATCACTTACCCGCAGTGACCATCAAGGCGACCATGGTCAAGACAATACTTCTTTGACAATAAGCTTGTTCATTTTTAAACAATTTTTGAAAGAAACTGAAATGATACTGCAGGATTAAAAGACACTAAATTGGCGGATGATTTGAGAGTCGAAGTTTGAAATTTGAGATTTAAAAGCCGCAAACCTCGGAATCGTCTAGTTATAGGGCCGGTTACAACGAAGTAGCCCGTCCCCTTGCTGTAGCACATGTGACATGTAGATGTCGCGTGACGGATGATGGATTTTAGAAAAACCACACAAGGTTTACGCAGCTTTGTTAATTGTCATTTCTTGGCAGGTGCAAATCCTGTTAACTAATTCGAACTTATGTACGTGTAAATTTCGAGAGGTTTTTTTTCTAACAATTTAGTGTATATTTTTAAATTACGAAGATTTTTCATCATTTGGGACTTTTTCTTAAAGTAATTTTTGATGCTAAATTATAAACCATAAAAAGGTGAAATTTCAAACTCAAATTTAATCGACTCCGATTGTTTATTTCCTTAAAAATGGAACAACGCAAGCTCCATTTAAGTTTCGTTTCCGAAAAAAAATCATTCAGCAAAAAATTCCATAACAATGAACCTTTTCATGTGCTGTCTTTGTTGGTCACCATGGAAACCGTGGTAACATTAAGAATGCATAGGGCAACATAGGGAAAATGCAGGTGATCGAGTGGTCACAAAGTTGTAGCTCGATTTACAATTTTTCCAGTAACTTTTTCTTCGAACATAAGTTCTAATTATAGGCGTTGTAATTCAGGAAATGGATTGCAAAAACGGGAAGCCGAATAGTTAATCTTTCTAGTGGGATCAGGTATTTTTCAGCAGCTTAGTGTATTGAAAATAACATTCGGCATCAAAATTCAAATTTTCGGCTTTTCAGTTAACCAAGAGACCGGTGGCGCCGCCATTTAGCAATAAATGGAAACGGTAAGAAATGATTTTTTAATTAATTTAAAATATATGGGTTGGAAAATTTAAAATTTTATGATCTCACTAGCTAGATAATATCAATTAATGTCTAGTAAATAAAAAAATTCCCAAAAATATTAAGTGAACTGAACGTCTAATCTTATCTCCGAAAAAAATCCCATTGACTGTGGATCACTGGTACGTCGAAATTCGTTCGTCTATACCCTACATTTCGTATAATCGGAAGTTAGAAGAAACATGACTCCAACAGTAAGAACTTAAGTTATAAGTTTCGTGGAAGCTCGGAGGAAATTCTAGTTGCTACTTTGATCGGGGAATTCCCCCGTTAGGCTATATAACGAATCATTTTAGTTCAGCCGAAAACTTGTAAAACTTGGTCTTTAAAACGAAGAAATTTACCTCGTTGAGCAGAAATTCGTATAAAACGAGTTCTTCATAATAAGGAACTCGTGGAGATAAAATTCGTATAAAACGAGTTCTTCTTAATGAGGCCCTCGTTTAGCAGAAATTCGTATAAGACGAATACGTTTTAATGAGTTTTTGTTTAGCAGAAATATAAATTCAGGGTGAATCAGAATAGGGAGCCAACCCAATTTGTTTGCTTTCCTGTTATATGTACGCAATTTCTGTTTATGCGGTTTAATAGAAGGTCATTTGTGCTCTATCCAATGTGCTTTAACTGATTTTACCATAACATGTAGGACACATTTAAATGTCAAATTATGAAAAGGAAGAGAATGGTATGTTTGCATGAAGTCAAACGCAGCTTAATATCGATCTTCATTGGGAATTATTTTATGTTGTGAAAATGTAGTTAAAAACGGGCAAACACGTAAATTGGTTGCGCGAATAGTTGACGTATACATGTATATACTTCTGGCTGGAGGTAAAATACGCTAATTAGTTGTGGGAGTGCGCTGTAGTGAGCTATAGACTGTGAGTTGCGCCTTGACTTTTTCAAAATAAGACATTCTTCCCTGACTTTTCCCTGAAAAAGTCAGGGAATGTCTTAACTCTCGTTATTGTTTTGGTAAATTGATTGGTATGAATGTAGTATAAAGTCAGAAACAAAGGAGCGCTTATCCTCAATAAAATGCTTAGCTTTTATGCACAAGGTGAAAATATTGATTGTGGATACATGTTGATCGATATTTTGTGACAATGGCACTTAATACCGGCAAGGAATCAGCGATACCTGTATAAAAATTATCATAACCTAATTAATAGGTTTTAATGAAAGAAAATTGTGTTGTTCACTTTTCACATTAGATATGAATGATTGCTCAATTTCGTTATTTTCCATGTTTCAATAAAGTAACATTACAAAATGCGGACGTGATATGCGCATTCCCTTTGAAATGGTTTATTTGTGTGAAATCAGTGCAAACATACATTATTGGACAATACACTGCATTGAATATACATTTCAAACGAAAAACATTAAATACTGTAAATGCAACTATATAATACAACAATCCTTAATAATAGTAACATGTACTTGTAATCATCAACAAATGTACGATCTATAAATGAAACGTGATTTTTCAAAAGAAATTATGCGATTCGGTTAGTATAATATATGTTTCTGTGAATATGAGGTTCTTGTGGAAAGTATATAGAAATCATCTCAAACAACTTTTACATTACCACTGTCGAGAAAAAATACATAATTAATGATCCCACCTGATTTAAACTCCCCGATTAACAGTTTGTGCATAATTGTTCTGTCTAATTTTAATGCATACTTTCGCATGGGATGCTTATGAATAGAGTGACTGAAACATGGAAATAGCATAATTCCAAAAATCAAAATTCATTAAAATGACCTAAAAGAAAAAACAATGGAATATATTAATAGATATGCATGTTTTACTGTTTTTTTAGGATAAATTCTAATGAACAACGGATTTTATTTTATAGGTATACATACAGAAAGCATTGTCAGATCGTATAATCCATCTGATCCACCAAGAGTCAGTTCGCACGGAAAGTGTTTGTACGTTGAAATGTAGTGAAGTTGATTCAGACGTTTCTAGTGGAAAAAAAAGATAATCAAGTTTTATTCATCAGTGCCAAATCCCTCGTAATTTTGAGAACATTTCCTCTAAGTACAGGTGCTGTATAATATTTATAACTACATTTATATCTGTTTCAAACATCCTAGGCTCATAAGATCTAGAGAATGACAAGTTTACTCCAAAACACAATAAAACAGATATGGGTTGTTCACTATTTTTGCAAGCATTACACAATTTTAAAAATTACAAAAGCATGACAGAATATGCACATATAACACTACATAATATGTTAGAAATATTTATTTTTTATTTTTGGTATCGATAATTTATTCTTACTCACCACAAGAGTGGCATTGTCCATTGTCCCGTCCGACTTATTTTTGAAGAATGTATTCTGAAAAGCCAGCGAGGATCTCATCTGTTTTTTTTGTTTGTTTTTTAAATTGATAATGTATTATATCTTTATGTAAGAAAAAGCAAGTCAAATATATTTTGTATAATTACATTGAAACGTAACTTACCTTTTTTCCCAAACGATTTGATGCAATTGCTAGAGATATTAACAAGGCAATTAAAGCGAACTCGTCTAGACCATCAACCAGGCTCATAACGGTGTAATAATTCAGATCTACAAACGTCAACGCTATTAAGTACATATATATGTATAACAACGTTGTCGAGTAAAAGCATAGCAATAACATAACCGAAAATATGGAATTCAACATCTTATTCAACTTGGCCACTAAAATATGCAGTTCGATTGCTTTTTCATTGGCGCTCTTGTCTTGTTCAACAACGTTGGCGAGATGCAATTGCAAAATTAAGAGAAACATGAGTGGGAACAAAAAAAAGTGAAATTTAGGGTTTTTAAACAACAAAAAAATTTGTAGAGCGACAAAATTCGCAAATTCAAAGAATATTTCCAAGGGAGATCCCGAAGAAAGAATTTCATCAAGATATGCCTTAACACAGAAAGCAAATTCCACAAATAATGGAAACTCAAAAACGAAAAGGATAATGATGCAGATTAAAAAAGACACTCTCGCAAAGATTGTCAAAAATTTGGATGGTCTCTTTGCCAAAGTCGAGCTGGACAATTCTGAACGAAATTTTTGGATGGCAAGATTACGATTCATGCAGAAATACAGAATTACGAGCATGGCATAAGGCAAAATCTTAATTGCATTTTCCAAAAAGGAGTAAAGCTCAAATGATAAAGAAATCACAAACGTAGCAGTGACCATGCTCAGAATTGACATCGTGAACATGCATTTCACTCCAAAGCGCAAGAGTTTGGTCAGAAATCGAATATTAACATTACTGGGATAAACATTTATTCCCATCAAGTAAAAGATGAAAAAGTATGGCTCCAAAATATCGCTGATGCTGGCCATTTTGAATTTTGCAAAGCTTTGCCCGGATTCTAGTTTCTATACGCTATATAGTTGCTGTTTTGGGAACTTGATTGAGATGGTACGATAGGATCCAAAACTAAGTAACGACTTTTAATCGTTAAAATTGTTGTGTTTACACATTCGTTGCTGTTTTGGCAACTGGATTAAGATAGTACGATAGGACGGCTTTTGTTCAAATGTTTTCCTTTTCTGCTCAAACAACGGAATATATTTACATGTATATTGTGGTTACCACTTGGTCGATGTTTTGGCAGTGGCGAATATATATTATTGGTGCCTCTAATTAATGGCCGAACAAAGAATTAAAATGTGAGAGATAATGAGCAAGTTGGTATTGCTCTTGCTCACATGAGCACTAGGTGGCAGCAAATACATTTTGCTCATGGCTACCAGGATTAAGTACTAGATATTGCAGGCCAAAAACATAAGCCAGGAGATGATAAATGATCATAATATCAAAATGGCTGCCAGTTGCAGTGATAGAATAGTGTTCGGAGAGGAGGAAAAGGAGTATTTATTTAGCATTATTGAAAAATAGAAAAATATAAACAGGGTTCCCCCAGAAATTTTATTTACAACTTCCCTGACTTTTCCAGGTTTTAAAAAAAAATTTCCCTGGCCAATGCCATCCTGAAAAATTGTCGTATTTTCCAAAATTGACATTGATTAATTTTTTTTAAAAATTTACTAATAGACAATTCAGATGTTTTAAAATGGAAAATTTTGTATACGGAAAATGTTAAAAAATTTTCTCGGAAAAAGTGGGAAATTTTGCAATTTTGTCGTTCGTCGGAAAATATGAAAAACTTTTACTCAGAAAACCTGGAGAATTTGAAAATTTGTACACGGAAAACGGGGACAATTTTGCAAATTTGTACTCGGAAAACGTGGAAAATTTTTGCAAATTAATATTCTGGAAATGTGGAAATTGTAAATTTGTACATGGAAAACGAGAAAAATTTTGCAAATCTGTACTCCGAAAATGCTAAAAAGTTTTGCAAATTTCTATTTAAAAATAGCCCTGAGCTAATCTTGTAGATGTATTAATTTTGGATCGCCATGATTTTGTTGGATTTCCCTGACTTTTTCAAAATAAATCATTTTTCCCTGACTTTTTTCCAGGTCTGGGGGAACCCTGATAAAGGTATTTTGGAGTAAAAAAATTGAATAATTCAAAACTTGTTTACCGTAACACATAGGACAAAATGTCAAATTTTCATGTTGTTAAAATGCTGCACAATGGTGTACTGCAGTGCACTAATGTGCTGCAGCGCAGCTAGTAATTGGTTTTTGCCCCTGTTTTTAATAACATTGTATAGGAGCTGCAGTGGTGAGATCATAAGACAGGGTGATACAGTACTTAACATCCAACTCACTAAGGGTGAGTAAGTTCTCTCAATGAGAGTATGAGCATTATCTAAAATTTCATTCATTGTACGAACAATGATTGAACACCCCCTTAGTGTTCCTTTGAGGGTAAAGGAAGGAGTTGGTAGCATTTTATTTGTTTTTGCCACTTTCTTCTAAGCAAATAGGATCCAATGTTTGGTAAGTAATGATGCGTTATAATAGTTTTGTGTAGCATTTTTATATTGACAGTAAAGGGTATACTATGGACTAATATATCACTTAATTAAATTTAATTATTTCAAAAAATTGGGAAGAAATGAATGGTTTTCTCGATGCGTTCAATTTGGGGTTTGCAAGTCTATAGCCCAATTACCATATTATAAAATTTTGTTAGATTTTTTTCTGATTTTTTTTGTTTACTTTTTGGCTAAAAGGCAAATTAAACATGAATATATTTCAACTTTTTCGCTAAAGATGGGGCGAACATATAAACGAAAAACCAAAAAGTCATCTTGGAACAAAGAAATTTTTTAAAGTGCCATTATAATGCTGTTGGTTTCAGTTGTTTTTATGGGTTTTTTTAATATTTAAAAATGATAAAGCCGTGTTTAACTGTAAAATTTACGATATACTCATCTTGGGTAATGGGGCCAAGTGTATGGCCTTATAACCCTGTAGCTATATATGAATAATGGGGCCGAGACATGCATTTTGCAAAAAAAAAAAAAAAAAAAAATTATTTCTCTGTAAATTCACAAAACATGTAAGGGGTTTAGTGTTCTAACTGAAAGACCACTTACAAAAGAAACTTTTCGTGTATTTATCAGCATGAAAATGCTTCTATTTATCACACTAGACTAGAGGCAAACCCCATTACCCCTATCTTTCCTACATCATCATAATTGTGAAACGCCAATAAATGGAAAGCTGATGGAACGGGAAGAATATTTGACTATAGTCCGTCATTGATCTTTAATCGTTAAACTTTGTTTAGTCCTTTGATCCGTTTTTCGATGAATTGACGTTCAAAATGACAGGTGCCTGCGAAATCCGCTTAATTCGATCACGTTTGGTGGCAGCGATTTTGACTGAAATAAGCGGCTGACCGAAATAGACGATGAACGTTAGCAGGATTCCCTTAGAATTTTATTTTCACATGGCTTTACAGGTTTGATAGTACATTGCAAAATGTATATTAATGAAAACTCGAGAAACGTGGAAAATTTGGATATTAAAAACGTAGAGAAAATGCACCCTGAGGCCTGAGCTAAACATGAATAAGCATTAAATTTGGATAGCAACAGCATCACTATACATGTACCTTGAATTTTCCTTGACATTTTCAAATTAAGACATTCTTCTCTGAAAAAGTCAGGGAATGTCTTAATGTTTATAACTGCAACAAGCTAGCATATAGTAATAATAATAATAATATATAGTAGAAGTTATTAGAGCAACGTTGCTTCTAGAAAGATAGAATATCACACACATAAGAAGTTGGGAATATCATGCCAAGCATATCACCTGCGTTATTTTGATAAACGTTCACTCCCATTAAACAAAAAGTGAAAAAGTAGGGCACTAAAATATTGTGGATGCCGGACAGTTCGATTTTGCCAGATTGTGTCCAAAAAAATGCTGGATACCAGATCTTAATCTGCTCTCGTTATTGTTTTGGTAAATTGATTGGTGTGAATGTATAGTATAAAGTCAGAAACAAAGAAGCGCCTTTTCCTCATTAAAATGTTTACCTTTTATGTTAAACTATGCACAAGGTCAAAATTTTGATTGTGGATACATTTTCATCGATATTTTGTGACAATGACACTTAATACTTGCAAGGAATTAGCGATACCTGTTTAAAAATTAACAGAACCTAATTAATATACCGTAAAAAATGGATGTCTTAATTTAAGACACTTTATCCGTTTTTCGTTGTAGACAAAAATAAGGCGTATTACACATCTTTTTTTGATGTCTAAACCTAAATAAGTCACATAAAGTGTCTTATTTATTCGGATTTCAAAGCATTTAAAAATGCATTAAATAATAAAAAATATCAAATAACTTAATAGCCTGTAGACTTTTTAACATCAAATCTGCACACCGTCTCAGTTTTTCTTTGAACCAACCTGGATTCGACCTAGCAACCTATCATTCACAGGGGACAGTGCCTTATCCACTGTGCTATCAAGGAATTACTTCTTAAACATTCTTACATTGAACTCTTAATTTTAAATAAAGGAAAAAAACATGGTTTAAAAATGCTCAACTGCACCCTTTCAAGCTTGGATTATTACTTATTTATGATGTCACCAAAATCTCAATTTATTTATTAAGATTTATTTCATGTCTGAAAAAGGCTGCTACAGCAATATCATACACATAAAATGTATTATTAAAAGTACATTTTTTTCCAGCAGTTTTAAGATGGAAAATGCGTCTTGAAATTAGACTTTGTTTTTACAGTGTTACGTTAAAAAAAATGTTGGTTACGTTTCACATTAGATATGAATGATATCGCTCAATTTCGTTATTTTTCCATGCTTCAATGAAGTCATGTTACAAAATGCGGGCGTGATATGTCATTCCCTTTGAAATGGTTTGTTTATTTATTTGAAACCTAAGTATAAACATACATTGTTTAGGGCAATACATGGCATTGAAAATACATTTCAGACCAACAAAAATTAGATGCAGTAAATTCAATTGCATAATACACTAATTCTTAATAATAGCAACATGCACTTGTAATCATGAACGTTTGTAAGATCCGTAAATGAAACGTGACATTTCAAAGGAATTTATGCGATTTGGTTAGTACATGTATAATATGTTTCTGTGTGGTTGAGGTTCTTGTGGAAAGTGTGTAGAAATCATCGCGAACAACTTTTGCATTAGCACTGTCGAGAAGAAATAAATTACTAATCTTACTTAATTAGCAGTTTGTGCATAATTGTTCTGTTTAAGTTTAACGCATACTTTCGTATGGGATCATGTTTATCTGTTGACTGACTGTAACATGGAATTAGCATAAGTCCAACATTCAATATTCATTAAAACGACCTAAAAAGGCAAAAAACGATGGAATACATTAATAGATATGTACGTTTATCTGTTTTTATAAGAAAGTCTATCAAACTCTGGATTTGATTTCTTTAATATACTTACAGTAAGAATTGTCAGGTCGTATAATATAGTAAATCCACCAAGAGTCAGTTCGCACGGAAAGTGTTTGTACGTTGAGATGTAATGAAGTTGGTTAAGACGTTTCTAATCGAAAATGAATAGAAAATCAGGTTTTTTTCATCAGTGCAACATCCCTCGTAATTTTCAAAAGATTTCCTCGTAGTACAGGTACTATGTAATATGTATAACTGCATGCTTATCTGTTTTAAACATCCTAGTCACATAAGGTGAAACAAGTTTACTCCGATACACAATAAAACAGATATGAACTGTTCACTATTTTGGCAAGCTTTACACATTTTTAAAAAAGTTGTAAAAGTTTTACAGAGTATGGACATATAACAATATTTAATATGTTAAACATATTTAGTTAAATATTTTTGGTATCGGTAATTCATTCTATACTCACCACAAGAGCGGCATTGCCCATTGTCCCGTTCGACTCATTTTCGAAAATTGTATTTTGAAAAGCCAGCGAGGATCTCATCTGTTGTTTTTTTACAAAATTGATAACCTGTTCTATCTTTACATAAGAAAAAAACACGTCAAATATGTTTTGTATTACATTAAAATGTTACTTACCTTTTTTCCCAAACGATTTGATGCAATTGCTAGAGATATTAATAAGGCAATTGAAGCTAACTCGTCGAGACCATCAACCAAGACCACAACGGTGTATAAACTCAGGTCTGCAAACATCTCCGCTATCATGACAATAAACACGTATAACACCATTGTCGAGTAAAAGCATAGCAATAAAAAAACCGAAAATATCGAATCCAGCATCTTATTCAACTTGGCCACTAAAATATGCAGTTCGATAGCGTTTTCTTTATCGCTCTTGTCCTTTTCAACAACGTTGGCAAGATGCAATTGCAAAATTAGGAGAAACACGAGTGGTATCAAAATGAAGTGAAATCTAAGATACTCGATCAAGAGAGAAAATTGTAAAGCGACGAAATACGCAATACCGAAGAATATTTCAAAGGCAGATCCAGAGAAAGGGATTTCCTTCAGATTCGCCTTAAAATATAGAGGAAATTCCACAGGTAGTGAATACTCAGAAACAAACGGAAAAATGATGCAAAATAAAAAAGACACTCTCGCAAAGATTGTCAAAAATTTAGATGGTCTTTTTGCCAAGGTCGAGCTACACAGTTCTGATCGAAATTTTTGAATGGCGAGGTTACGATTCATGCAGAAATACAGAATTGTGAACATGGCATAAGGCAGGATCACAATTGCAAATACCGAAAAGGAGTAAAGCTCAAAGGTTGAAGACTTCCCAAACGTAACAATGACCATGCTCAGAATTGCCATCGCGATCATGCATTTCACTCCAAAGCGCAAGAGTTTGGCAACAAATCGAATTTTAACATAACTGGGATAAACATTTATTCCCATTAAGTAAAAGATGAAAAAGTATGGCTCTAAAATATGGCTGATGCTGGCCATTTCGAATTTTGCTGCACTTTGCCTGGTTCTACAATGTACAGTGTCTCTACATTCGTTGCTGTTTTGGCAACTTGATTGGGATGGCCCAAAAGGACGGCCTTTATAGTCCAAAACTAATTAACGACTTTTTATCGTTAAAATGTTTACTTTTTCTGTTAAATAAATGCCAACTCAAATGACGTGGTATACTTTCATTGATGTTACCCCTTGGTCGATATTTTGGCAGTGGCGAATCTACATTATTTATTGGTGCCTGCCTCTAAGTTTGAACTGTTAAGTGTTTACATAGCAACCAACATGCAGCAAGGTCCAAACGGCCTTGCTGTTCTTGAATGGACATGGAGGCCCATAATGACGGAGAATTGGGTTGCTGGCCAGTGGCGTACTTACAGTAACATTTTCTGGGGGGGGGGGGGGGTCCGAGCCCAGCCATGGCTTTGAAATCCTGACTTCAAATATTTTATACCTTTATGTTTCTTCAGGGATTTTTTGCTTTTAAACATTTTACAGCTTTCTTTAACGACATTGTGAAGATGGATCATAATCATTATCCCAAGGGAAAACTTGGAAAATATTTTAAATTTGGCTCAGAAACTGTTGAAGATCGTGAAAATGTTTCCTTGGGACAACATGGAGAATTTTTCTAATTTTTACTCGGGGGGACCTAGGGTATTTTGCAAATTTGTGTTTAAAAATTGTTAAAAATTTCCCAAATTTTACTTCAACAACTTGAAATTATCAGAAGTCTGTATTCGAAAGTCGTTTAGAATTCTGCAAATATAAGCTCATAAACTGTTGAAAATATCATCACAAAGGGGTAAAATTGTTTTGGTCGGTGTAATTAATCAAATTATTGCTATTGTTTTTTAAATGTATAATGTTAATTTTCTTGAGATTCCAAAAAATAGACAATTTAATATAATTTTTCTTATTGTCTTTTCCGACTTTATGTCGGCACCTTTGAAGTACCAAAAACTTGGCATTATCCAAAAAGACAAAAATAAAATAACACAGCACTGACTAGAATGGTCACAGTTTACTAACCAAATGCCCAGTGTCTTGCATGGTTCAAGGCTTATTTTTTGAACAGTATCTGAGCTAATTTTACAAACTTTTCCAGGTTTTCCTGAGTCAATATTTGCAAAATTTTCAAGGACTTACGAGTATAGAGTTCTGCAATTATCAAGTTTTTCAAGCGAAATTTGAAATTTTTTTTATGATTAACTGTGGAAAACTCGCAAAAGCTATAGAGGACAAATTTGAAAATTTTTATGCAGTTTCTGAGCAAAAAGTTTTGTAAATTTATAACAGTTTCTGAGGATCACAAATTAGCAAAGTGTTCAAGGTTTTCTCCGAGAAAAAATTTGCAAAATTCTTCACGCTTTCCCAAGGAAAAATTCGCGAGATTAATCTTCAACAATTAATTTCTGAGCAAAATGTACCAAATTTTCAAGGTTTTTTAGAGTACAAATTTGCAAAATTCTACTTTTTTTAGGAAAAATTTGCAAAATTTTCCGCTTTAACAAATTGGCTATATTTTCAACAGTTTCTGAGCACTTATTTCCAAAATTTTCGAAGACTTTCAGATGCAAAATTCTAATATTTTCAATTTTTTTAGGCAAAAATTAGAAAATTTGCAACAAATTTTGAGCACAAATTTGCAAAATACTCAAAGTGTCCGTGAATTAAAAATTAGAAAAATTCTCCACATTCTCCTTCGGAAGACATTCCAAGATATTCAACACTTGCTCAGCAAAATTTTAAAAAAAATCCAGTATTTTCCTTGGCTAAAGAATATGATCCACATTCACTATGTCGATTAAAGAAAGCTGTAAATTATTTAAAACCAGAAAATCACCAAAGAAACATTAAGGTAAAAAATATTTTGAATTTGGAGGGATTGGTAGCTATGACCCGGTTCGGACCCCCAGAAAACGTTTCTATAAGTTGCGCCACTGGCCAGCCACCCAGTTCTCCGCCATTTTTTCCTCCATGTCCATGCAAGAACAGCAAGGCCATTTGTACCTTGCTGCATGTTGGTTGCTATGGGGACCCATAACAGTTCAGGCTTAGAGGCGCCAATAATGTAGTTCCAGCACTGCCAAAATTGATAACCACAATAAAAATATACTACGCCATTTGAGCTGAAATTTATTTAACAAAAAAAGTAAACATTTTAACGCTTCAAAGTAGTTAATTAGTTTTTGACTATAAAAGCCATCCTATCGTACCATCCCAATCCAGTTGCCAAAACAGCAACGAAAGTATAGTCACTAGAATCCAGCAAAGTCTAACAAAATTCAAAATGGCCAGCATCAGCGATATTTTAGAGCCATACTTTTTCATATTTTACTTAATGGGAATGAATGTTTATCCCAGTGATGTTAAAATTCGATTTCTTGCCAAACTCTTGCACTTTGGAGTGAAATGCATGACCGCCATGACAATTCTGAACGGAATCTTTGCTGCGTTTTATCGTTTATTCTTTGAGGTTGATTGCTCTGTTTCGGTATTTGCAATGATGACCCTGCCTTATGCCATGTTCGCAATGCTGTACTTCTGCATGAATCGTAATCTTGCCATCCAAAAATTTCGTTCAGAATTGTTTAGCTCGACTTTGTCAAAGAGAACACCATCCAAATTTTTGACAATCTTTGCGAGAGTGTCTCGTTTCCTTTGCAGCATTTTACTGTTAATTTCTGTGTTTCCATTATTTGTGGATTTTGCTCAATTTGTTAAGGCGTATCTGGATGAAACTCCATCTTCGGGAACTGGCTTTGAAATATTCTTTGATATTGCGCTTCACTTCGTTGCTAACATTGCCTTGTTGAGTGAGAACTCTAAATTTCACTTTATTTTGTTCCCACTCGTGTTTCTCTTAATTTTGCAATTGCATCTCGCCAACGTTGTTGAACATGTGGACAGGAGTGCTGATGAAAACGCTATCGAACTGCATATTTTAGTGGGGAAGTTAAATAAGATGCTGGATTCGATATTTTCGTTTTTGTTATTGCTATATGCTTTAATTCGACAATGGTGTTATACATGTATATATATATATATATACATTTTCACGATGTCTTTTCTAAACCTGGGTAATTTATACATCGTTGTGTTCCTGGTTGATTATCTCGACGAGTTCGCTTTAATTGCCTTAGTAATATCACTAGCAATTGCATCAAATCGTTTGGAGAAAAAGGTAAGTTATACATTTTAATGCCCCTGGTTGAAGGATCAGTATGAAAATATATATATATATATGCTGATATCAGTAAACTCTTACTGATAACAGTGCATTTTATACTGATATCAGAGCCATATACTGATAACAGTCTTAGTTATATGCTGTTATCATTATAGCATCAGTGAATAAAGTTCAGATGATATCAGTACAACCTGTATCCGATATCAGTGTTATAGGCCTATCTTGTATCGGCATACCATGCACACTGATGTATCTGTAAATTGTTTGACTGACATCAGTGTAGCCTGTACTTGCCTTTAATTACCAATGCCATTGTTATAAATTCATCAACAGAACCTTTAAACTTGCATGTTCTAATAGCAGTGTGAGCCATATTTCATCAGTTGTAATGATGGTATACATAACAACATGTAAATATTATACTATTTTGAATTAAGTATTAAACAGCATTTCGGAATATACTGATAGTAATGTCAGTGTGTTTCGGAGATCAGGGTGTTTCTGGTATCAGTGTCCCACGTAGCAGAATGATTTAAAAATAACGTGAGTTTTGAAAAATGACGTCATTTTTTGGTCATTTTTCGCTCAAAAAGTGACCACTTAAAACCTGGCATAAAATGACGATATTTTTCGCTAAAAAATTGACGAAATCTTTTCCGTTTAAGATGACGCCAGTAAGCCGACCTTCATGAGGTCACTAAGTGACGTCTTTTTTTGGTCATTTTGCTACATAGGATGTTACTGAGATCAGTGTGTTTTTTAGATCAGTATGTTGCTGAGATCAGTGTGTTGCTGAGATCAGTATATTGCTGATATCAATGTGTTGATGAGATCAGTATATTGCCAATATCAGCGTGTTGCTGAAATCAGTATATTGCTGAGATCAGTGTGTTGCTGAGTTCAGCGTGTTGCTGAGATCAGGGATGTCATGCAATCGCTTGCATGACCCTGGCCGATCCTCACACCCCCCCTCCAGACCGTAGCTCCTCCGGAGCAAGGT
>JAQGBX010003833.1:0-16430 GCA_034698745.1 Megaphyllum sjaelandicum | reverse complement strand
TATAATCGACACGAGTGGCCGAACTTTGCGGAGAAACCGCATCCACCTTATTCCTTTACAGGTAGACGATGCGGACCTCCAGATTCCAAGCGACAACGATGACGGCCAGAACGAGGGACCACCATCTACAGGGGCAGAGCAGCGACCAGACCAGCCAGTACCAGATGCAAGTGTGCAGACGCAAGCTGAAGCGGCAGAAGACGTCCAGATGCAAGCACCGGCAGCACCCAACCCGAACCAGGCGAGGACCACATCCAACCCGAACCAGACGAGGACCACATCCAACCCGAGCCAGACGAGGAGTGGAAGAAGAACCAAAAGACCAAATAGATTAATTGAAAATTGTTAAGAGCTTCACTTTTAATCATTAATGTAAAACGGTCATTGATATTTCTTTATCTTAAAAGGGGAGATGTGCTGTTAGCAAAAGCGCCATAGCGCTCGATCTGTAACTACCTATAATGCATTGCAGATAAACATCAGTTGTTACCCTACAATTGTGCAGTGAACACGTCCCTACATTAAAGTGGGCTCCAAACAACACAATGTTAATGTGCATGTGCAAGGTTTTATGCGAAATGTTTCACCTGGCACAATGCATGCAGTGGCACCACCAAGCACACTGACAATCATGCCGACATCAGAATTCATTGCACTGCAAAGTTAAGCATCTAATTTTTGCTCGAAGATGCATCTGAATATCAGATAATAAACCTAAAATAGATACAGGTTTAACTTTTTTTAACCGAAAAAAATTTGGTAATTAAACATGCTTAACCCTCAGATGGTTACCTTAAAAAAAACTTTCTGGCTTACCTGAGGGTTTCCGAGACCTATTATGTTTACAAATATAAAAATAGTTCTATGTTGTTTAAATACATAAAACTTGATCAATTACATAGTTTTTATCATTTTCATTTAAATAAAAAAATTTTATCAAGAAAAAACTACAAAAAATTACAAAAAGCTTTATATTTTCATACCATTAAACTTAAATAAAAACAACTTTTAAGTGCCTGCTTATTTGCTCAATACATGGATGAACATATGGTATGAATATATGTGCTTACTTTCTGGCTTACCTAGGGGTGTTTGAAACCCAGACTTCTATAAAATATTGGAAAAACATTTGAAAGTCGATTTCTTGACAAATATCTTATTTTCAATTATATTTAGGAAAAGTCACGATATTTCATAGCTAAAAAAATTTCAATAACATGTTATAGGACAATAAAGAGGGTGGGGGTCTGAAACACCCCCTAGGTAACCATCTAAGGGTTAAACAGATGCATCTTAAACTAGATGCACTGAACTTGTTTGTCTTAAGTCATCTAAACTTTCACACACAAGCAGGAAATTACTTATACAAATAGGCAATAAAGGGTCAATGGGGAGACTACACGGCTTCAAAACAGGAAAAAAATTTTACAAGGAAGTACCGCAGGCCGAGCGTTTGGTTATGGAAATACATAGCACAGTGCCTGAAGTCTGCATACTGTTTTATGCTGTGTGCTTATATGCTTAAGGTGGACAATGAATATTGCAGCATGAAATGTGTTAGAAGATAGTGACAAATCTTTTTTATTGGACAACTAACGGTTGTAAAATTGGATATTAATGATAGTGCCACAAATATTAAAGAACAACAATTTCATATCGCTTTTAAGGATTACATTATATGGATTTGTATCATTACTATTGTACAGTGTGTTCATATTACAGTATGTGTTTAGTAAAACAGCAATAGGTAAGTGAAGGGACTTTTGTGCCTAAAAGAGTCAAAATTAATTCATCATGGTGTTGATGTTTTTGTAACCATAATTTTAACCATCCTATACTTACTGCAAAATCATCTTCACTTACCTTATGTAAAGACAATCAAGCATTGCATTTACTGTTCTATTACAAAATGTTAAAATAAACACGTCAATTTAATGCAGTTTTAGTACCTAATTTGTATTTTCTATACCTCGATTATGGGCAATATTACAATTTCTAAAACCTAAAAATTGTTTGTTGATCGCTAGGTTGTCCCCTGGAAAAATAATTTATCAAATTTTCCTGACATTCCTTGCTTGTTTGTTTGCAAAAGTGGTAGAAATTTAAATAGTATACTTTTCTAGAAGACAACAAGTGGCTCGAGTGCCCCTGGCATTACAGTTGGAAACCGCTTCATTGTCCTGGAAGAGACAAGACACTGAACAGAGACATGACAGGACAGAGATAGCTCCCCAGCTATCCCCTAGGACAGTTTACACAAGAGATCTCTCTTATCTGTCCTAAGAAGCACCTCATTCTTGCAGATGCTACCCATGATCTGTTGCGTGATCCTGGGCGGTATTACATGAGTAATGGTTTACACCTTAATGCTGAGGGTAAAACTGTTCTAGGTTCGGTACTGGTTAGAGCTGTGGGTCGTGTGAGCCAGGCAAACTACTAAATTCTAAAAATAGGACTTTCCCAAAACTGATATTAGTACTGCAAAGTCATCAAGCTTAAAAATAATAACTCTTAACTGACAAAGTATAAAAATAAAACAATACAATTTAGAGAACTAGTTGAATCTAAAGCACCAGATATCATCTTTGGTTCTGAATCATAACTTACTCCTGAATATTCTACAGCAAAATTCTTTCCCGACAGCTTAACTGTTTAAATCAGAGATAGAACTGATGGATATGGAGGGGTATTTATTGCACATGTAAAAGATATTAACTTAACAAGGGGAACTGAGCTGGAATCTGACTGCGAAAGAGTAATTTGCAGCATGTACCTCAAAAATAGGCAGAAATTATACTTATTTTCCTTTTACCTACCAAACAACCTTCCTAAGCACACAGATAAATTTGTTCATGCTCTTCAGGCAGTTTATGTTAAAATCAAAGACCGTATAATTATTTTTGTAGGTGACTTTAATTTTCCAGGGATTAACTGGGATAATTATGCACACACGCCTTCCATGCCCTATCCTCTGAGCTCTTGAAAGTTTTTGGATATTTTTACTAAGCACTCTGTAGAGCAACTAAACAAAGCTTTAACACGTGGCACTAGTATACTCGAACTGCTTATTACCAATAGACCAGATAGTGTATTGAGTATAAAGACCGACTCCATAAAGAGTATAAAGAGTGTCTCCAGTGAAATTCATTGCGATTAAGATGGGAAGCTCAATGCATGAGCCTGTTTGAAAAATTTAATTTGTCTGGTTATGCAAGTATGGTGGAGGGAATCTTTAAATGCAACCACTAAGGTGGTAGAAATTGTCATTCCAATCCACTTTTAAAACTCCGAGGTTAATTAGATCTATTTTATTGGTCTTATTTCTTGCATGTCATTAGACGTTGGAACTCTCTTCCAAAGGATAGCCTTAAGCTTCGCAAAATTCAATTTATAAATTTGGATGGTTATAAAAAAGATGCATCTTTGTGTCTTATTTCGGGGACATGGAACAAAGATGCTAACACATCTTGAAATAAGATGTTTTGATTTGCAGTGTGTGCGTTAAACGTCATGTATGATACATTTAATCAAAAAAATCATATCATTTATCAGCCTGAAAGACATTATATGCTCCAATTCCACAAGTAATTGACATATATGTGCCAAATTAATTCTGAAATAAATTGCTGAAACTTACCTAGTTTTGATCTGGCAACCTACCATCTATAGCGATCATGTTATCCACTGTGCAATACAGACTTAATTCTTGAACGGTCTTAAAATGTTAGGGAATAGAAATAGAAGGTCGGTTAATCTAATGCTTATGCGGAAGCACTTGTATAGATGTGTAAAATATAGAATAAAAATATGCAAACTATTATAATGCAGAGAATGGCACATTATTGTCAAATTTAAATACCATTTTTTTCTTTTTGTTTGCTAACGGCGGTCAAAAACATGGTTTTATTGTTCGCTCTGGTGAAAAAAACAATAGAAACCAATAACTTTTTTCTATTGGTCTTATTGGTTTTAAATGTTTTGTATTGATATTTATTGGCAAAAAACGTAGAAATTTTAAAAAATTGTCCAAGGAAAAACCTAAGAAATTTAGCAAATTTGTACACGGAAAAACGTAGCAAGTTTGTCCGTCAAAATTAAATTAATTGCTAATTTGTCTTTGATAAATCATAGAAATTTTATAAAATTTGTGTCCGGAAACAACATGACAAATTGTGCAAATTTGTATACGGAAAAAACGTGGCATGCAAGTTTGTCCTCCAAAATTGAAATAATTCTGAATTTATCCTTGATAAATTATAGAAAATTTTGAAAACTTGCATTGGGAAAACGTGGAAAATTGTGAAAATTTGTCCTCGGGAAAACGTGGAAAATTTGTCCATGGAAAAACATCGTAAATTTGGCCAATCTGTTTTGGGAAAAAAATGGAAAATTTATTCTTGGAAATTGCTAAAAAAATATGGCAAATTTGTATTTAGGGAAACGAGGGTATTTTTGAAAATTTGGGCTCAGAAACTGTTAAAAGTTTCCCAAATTTTGCCTTTTAAAACTTGAAAAAAAATATTGCCAATTTTTTCAGATGGAAAATTTTGCTAGTGTTTTCTGGAAAAAACGTGTAAAAGTTTGCAAATTTTTACTTTGGAAAACCTGGAAAATTTGATAAATTTTGCTCAGAAATTGTTGAAAATTTTGTGAATTTTTCCTCGGTGAAGCCTGGAAAACTTTGCAAATTCGTCCTACAAAAGTTTTAGAAATATTGTGAATTTTTTTTTCTTCCAAATTTTTTCTCGGAAAAATGTGAAGAATTTCGCAAATTTTTATTCAGGAAAACCAGAAGAATTTTTTCAAATTTTTTCTCAGAAACTTTACAATTTTAAAAAATTTACCCCGAAAACAATTTTAAAATTGTAGAATTCTGACGTCGGTAACAAGGAAAAATTTTGCAAATTTGTGTACAGAAACTGAAAATTTTTGAAAAAATGTCCTTAGAAAGTTAACTTAAAAAAGGCGAATTTGTCTGCGTGGAAAAGTTTTTTTTTAATTTTTCATCCAAAAAACGTGTAAAATGTGGCAAATTTCTTCTGAGGAAAACCAGGAAATTGTTATAAATTATTTTTGGCAACTGTTTGAAAATTTCTGCGCAGAAAATGTTATATGTATTGCGAATTTGTCTACAAAAAAACGTAAAGAATTTTGCAATGAAGGGCGTGCACTGGCACAAGTGTAATGCTTGAAGGCTTGAACCATGCAAAACACTGGACTTTTGCCTAGAAAATTGTGGTTATTCTAGTCAGTGCAGTGTAATTTTCTTCTTGTCTTCATGAACAATGCCACATTTTTAGTATGGCAAAAACCGTACTTTAAAGGTGCCGACATGGAGTCGGAGAAGACAGTAATTACAATCAATTAAAATGAAGGTATTTTTTTAAATTTTTAGGAATTCAACATCAGAAATTTAAAAGAAAAACAATAGCATCAATTTGATTGATTTTGCCGACAGGACTAATTTCACCCCTTTGGGTCCTATCACATTTACCGTCCTTTGGGCATGAGGTTCTTGTTCACGACTCAGGAAGGGACATGTCATGCAGGGATTGAAAATTTCGCACTTGTTGAATTATTCCTAAATTTTCAAAAAGCTAGGGCATTCCGTGCAGGGCCTGCAGGCTGCAGCCGCTTAGATATACTATGTATGTTTCAACTTCAAAGAAGTGGAGGAATTATTTTTAATTCACCACCATTCAGACAAAAATAGCACCTTGTTTTACTTTTTTCTCGCCTTGGACATCGTCATTTGCCGAGGCCCCTAAGCTGCAGCATAGGCTGCTTATGGGTGAATCCGGCATTGGGTAAATACACCGTTTCTATTTGTTGTCGGCTGTTTTTGTGTGTTTACCGTTTGTATTTGCTGTACGTCATTTGAGCCATTAAAGCAAACTTCTTTCTGACTACCCATAGAGTCCTAGACGTTTTCAATAATCCGAAAACCAAACCATGTTCTGACCTCGAGTAAGCTACTTTTCTAACATCAGAGCTAAATCAGAGTAAACTAAACAAAAATATTCCAGCATTTATTGTGTAGTTTACTTTGAATATAACAACAAATAGCAATGTAAAAAAACTCTGAGCAAACTACACGAAAGTAATCCAGAATTTCTCATGTAGTTTACCCTGAGTATCACAACTGATGGCAGTGAAGTGAAGTCTGAGAAAACTAAACGAAAAATATCATTCATTTCTCATTTAGTTGACTTAAGTTAGGCAGTAGCAGGCAGTTTTATTAAAAAAATTAGCAGTTGTCAATGACTTCGACACCATCCAAAAACCCGCAGTTTGCTAAAACCATGATGTCCCCATGAGTTTGCACATTTAACCGATGGTTAAGAAAGGTTCAACTATGGACGCACTGGTCGTTACGAAGAGTTTTACAAGAGTTTACCACCACTTTAATGGAAAATTGTTCTGTAAGGGCAGGCATGCATTAATCCATCCACCCACAACGCTGGTAACATATAACAGCTTTTCTTTATATACATAGACAAACATGTATACCTGTATAGATACAAAGACACGAACATAAACAATCACTTATATTTATTGGGAACGCCACGTGACTACTCGTATATCGTAAATGACCTTCTAAAAGTTTGCATGCATATGCAGCCTTCTGGTATATACCGTTAACCTGTTCTAACATGTTTATTTGGACCCACGCACCTGCCTCCCCATTCTTTGATTAATATCGAAAGCCAAGTTTGCTCTTTGTAAATTATAAACCTTTAGTCGTGTTTAATTAGACGTTGTTTTCTCTAAGAAATAAACATATATTGCTTTGGAAGGATCCACGAGCAGCATCCTAACGATTCATTTGTGCGCTGATATGCAACGATGATTGGTCGCGTTAATTGTATTTACTAAGATAAACAAAACAATCCCCTTCAATTAAGAGCTGATGCTCATCGCCATGTGCAATGCCATGCTTCAAATCTGATGTAAATGTTATTCCATCTTAACCCAAGACTTGTTTGCTCAGCAAAGTTAAAGGTCCTCTTAGCAGAACAACTCAGGCATTCGCAAACCTGGCAAAATTGTACGAAATTCTTCTTATTCAGATATGCCCTGGAAACGAGACGAAGTTAAATGTGTCTGCTCTTGAGCTATAAGCCCTCATTTAACTTCCGCCTACTTGCTTATAGACGCGCTGTAAATAATATTAAAAATGCTAAAGAAATATATTGGTTTTTTTGAAATATTTTTTTTTTAAAATCTGCAGCTGCTGTGCTCCCCAACTATCGACGATGACCAACCCCTTTTCAATCCCTGATAGAACCATACTTCTTTTCAATCAAATTTGATTTTATTACAGCTGTGAGAATTTCGTCTGCAGGAGAAAAAGAAATCGATGGAGTATGCAGAATACCACTTCATCACCTTGAGTTGTAATGCAGCGCAGTTGGCGACCTAATACGATGCGCCAAAGGGAGGTTCTGGCGTTTAATAACAGGATTTTTAACAAAATGATATGTTCAACAAATCGTTTTGCCATCGAAAATATATTGCTGTATTGGATTTTTTCTGGATTGATTGTAAAGTTTAGCTTTAAGTGTATCAGCTTATTTACATGTATATTGGTTTATTTGTTTTGAACAAAATTTGGTTAGGAAATTAATTTGGTCCCGAAATATTGGTCGTTTTCTGTTGAGTATGGCACATTCGAAAAATGTCTTCAACACATATTTTACAGTGTTTTTGAATGTTTGTGTATACAAGGTATATCTAAAATGTTTAAAAAACTTATTGTCCAGAAATTAGCGTTCTCCTATTGTCATCAAATATGACAGGAAGCAAATGAGTGTTTCGGGTTTTATAAAAATGTTCTTAGCTTAAAAAAAAAACATCTTTTAGTTGTATTATAAAACTATGGTTGATGGCAAGATTAAAAAGTTTTCTACATTTGCTGTAAGCAATAAAATTAGTGCTTGAAAGGTTTTTAAAATTATTTTAAGTTCTTGCAAAGTGTTTAGTGTTTTAATTTTCCAAAATGTATATGCAACATTTTCTTTTTTAAAAAATGTTTTCATTTTGGAGCTTAATTTAGCAAAATACCCGTGTAATTAAATTTTAACTTTTAGAAAAATAACTAAAACATTTGGGGTATTCAAAAAGTTGTGGCCACGCCTGTAATTTGCTGCAGTCACATATATACGTAACCTTATGAAATTTGCTAAACTATTTTACTATTTGCTCATTGTAATATTGATAAGATTAAACGTAATGTTTTGGTTACAAAGGACGAGGAGGACCAAGAATGCGAGTCGAGCATTGGATTTGTTGATTTGATCACATTTTATGCCAAGAAAAATCGAACACAAATACACATAACAATGTTAAAGCAGTGCAAAATTACAAGACTTGAAATGGCTCAGAATCGAACACGATGTTCGAGCCCCTGCCCAGGCAAGGCTTATATAATGTTATCTACATCTTGCATATTGTTGACTCGACCCCGGCTCCTGCCTCGTCCTCCCGGTTATGATCCTCACGGTGTCGTTACAAGTTGAAATGTGATGATCTTCTCCATAAATTTTGCTCTCTTATACTCCTCCAATGGAATGCCAATCTTGCCGTTTTACATAATTTGAGGATGATTAAAATTCTTTACTGGTCCTGCCGTTACAAATTTGAGTTGATATTTGACCTTGATGTGCAGGGTCACATATATATGATTTTAAATTCAAACTTTTAGAAAAATAACTAATACATTTAGACTATTTAAAAAGTTGTGGCCGCGCCTGCAATTTTCTGCAGTTACCTATTATAGCAGATTTGCCTTCGCCTATGTCGTGCATGTGCATTTCAAAATTAATGAGGTGCCACTCCACGAAAGTGAGTTCTAACTGCTAACTCTCTTGACCTCAATGACCTGCTCATGTAGGGCATAGCCCTAATCCCATGGAAAACGAAGAGGTCAGCTTTTTGCTTAAAAGTGCAGCTGCAGAACTGCAGTCCCAAAATCGACCTGCCAACTGGTTTTGGCTGGCACATTTCCCTGGTGGCAGCACTCTTGGTCAGCCAAAATAAGTACTGGATTTTCTGACCTAGATGCACATGCAGTTCTATGTCAGCAAAGCAGTGCAAACCACTTAGTTGCTGCCCCAACCGCAGGCGTGCTCGCAATGTTTTGAATCCTATTATTAAGTTTTTCAGTTTTGCATGTGCTATTTTCTTTAAAAAAATTACATATCAAGCTAGCAGTAGGAGTATTAAAAAGGTGTGGCCACGCCCACAGTTGGAGCAGCAACTAAGTGGTTTGCATTGGGATGCTGACCTAGAGCTGCTTGTGCATCTAGGTCAGAAAATCCGGTTCTCTTATTGGCTGACGGAAAGTGCTGCAATTAGGCAAATTTGCGAGCTAAAACCAGTTTTCAGGTGAATTTTGGGACTGCAGCTCTTCACGCGCACTTTCAAGCAAGAAGCTGACCTCTTCGAGACTTCGTTTTCCACATGGTTAGGGCAATTCCCTACATGCACAGGACATCAAGGTCAAGAAATTTTGCACTAGCAACTTACTTTCGTACAGTTGCACCAAATTAATTTTGGAATGCTCATGTGCAACATTAGCGGAGCCTGCTAATAGATAACTGCAGGCGTGTCAACAACTTTTTGAATACCCCTAATATCTAGCTGTCGACAACCATTTCCTGTAATAATACCATTTTGCAGAAAATGTTTTAGACTTAATAGGGGTATTCAAAAAGTTGCGAGCATGCCTACAGTTGGGGCAGCAACTTATTAGTTTGCACTGGTTTGCTGACCAAAAAATGAATGTGCATTCTAGTCAGAAAATCAAGCATTCTTATTGGCTGCTTGAAAATACGGCCAGCAGGGAAAAGTGCCAGCCAAAACTAGTTGGCCGGTCAATTTTGGGACTTTAGTTCTGCAGCTGCACTTTCAAGCAAGACCCCTTCGTTTTCCAGGGATTTAGGGCTATGCCCTACATTCCCAGGTCTTTGAGGTCAAAAAAATTTGCAGTTGCAACTCACTTTCGTGGAGTGGCACCTTATTAAGTTTGAAATGCGCATGCGCAAAGCTGCAGTTACCTACCAGCCGATTTGGCTCCGCCTATGCCGTGCATGCGAATTTAAAAATTAAAGAGTGGCAACTGCATGATAGTGAGTTGCAACTGAACAATGCCTTTACCTAAATGACCTGCACATGTATAGGGAATAGCCCTAACCACATAGAAAACGATGAGGTCAGCCTCTTGCTTGAAAGTGCATGTGCTGAACTGCAGCCTGAAAATCCATCTGCTGTTTTTTGCTGGCACTTTACCCTGATGGCCACAGTTTCGGTCAGCCAATAAGAATAGTTTATTCTGTAACCTAGATGCACATGAAGATCTAGGTCAGCAGACCAGTGCAAACCACTTAGTTGCTTTCCCAACTGCAGGCGTGGCTGCAACATTTTGATTACCCCTATTGTTTAATGGAGTGCAACTAAATTAAACTGTATAAAAATTCTAGATTTTGACAAGGTTTGTGTCTTAAATTTTTTAAATGCATTGAAACTTTTGACGTTTTTGATAATTTTAAATATGAAATATTTCTAAATTAACTATTTAAACATCAATAAAATCATGAACCTATTTTAGAAGTCATTTCGTAGATTTATGTAGTTATAATTGTTTGTATATACGGTTTTAAAAAAATAAGTTATCGGCCTGATTAATTAAGATGATGATTGTTGTTTGGGTAGTTAAATTAGCGATGTATAGCACATAACCGCATAGACATGCAATTTGGTTTTGATCTACTCCAAATATCCAAGGTTTTGTATCAAATATTTGTTTTGCTTGCAAATCTCAGAATGAATCTTAAAATGCCACATACATGTATTTCCAATCTATCTAAGACTATATTGTATGTGATATTAAAAATTAACAAATGGTGTGCTTTTTTTGCCTTATGTTGACGTGTGTTGTATTTGAACTTTGTTATTATCGAAGAACATTTTAATCCAATTCTTGGCAATTTCTAGCATTGCCGAGCATATTTTAAATAAATTTAATCTATATTTCATATGTTAATTTAGAAGGCAACTTAGTCAACGAATGATGTTTGAAAATGGCAGGATTTTCCGCATTAAGATAATCCTCTTTTTTGCTTACTTTATTTCGTCTTTTCTCTAAAACGAAATATTTTCTTCGCATTTATATATATCGTCATCATATTCAGCGATTTTATTATGCTCAAGTGGTGAATCAGGAGGGCAATAAAGAAACGTAAAAGATGGAACTATCTTTAAATGTAAATTGCTATCTTTAAAAATAAATGTTTCACTTTTCTAGTGTGTTAGTGATATTCTATGTTTAGCTTCTATTTCGATGCCACTTTCTATTTTTTGTAACTTTCCTTTGCCTAAGTTAGCCGATGTTATGATAAAACCTATTCTATATATTTTTACGTATAAACTGCAGAATTTTCCATAAAGATGCTGCAGACCTTTGGGCTTTTCACCTTTTCGTAGTTATCCTCTTTTTCTTTCCTCTATTATTTATTTTGCCTTGGAACGGGTTTTCGACGTCTTTACTAAGTCTCTAAGACGTTTAGACTTGGTTTTCACTCTTTTGGCGAATTGAAAGAATATCCTTTTTATGATTGGTTGGTTCCATCCGAATTTTTTTCGAAACATCCATAAGCTATTGCTCCACACTGTACTGAAGTATACAATCTTCTTATCTTTGCTAGCTTTACCGAGACAACCGAAAAAGAAATTGTTTCCAATGTTGGTTTACTTATAGAACCGCCACACACACTTTAAAAAATTGTGAGGTTCGTCTGAGGTACTTCGGAAAAACTCCGTCCTTTTTTTCATTAAGATGCTTCGTAGTATATACCTAGTACTAAAAATAGCGACCAGATCAGCTATTACTGGCCCATAAAGAAGGTTCCATAGTTCTAAAGGTTCTTGGAGGAACCTGTTCAGGTACAGTATACAATTTTATGTATAACACCATGCACGTGAATGCTGCATTCCAAAACCAGAAACTGTCAGTTGCGAGCTGTTTCTTTTTATGCTTAACTATTGGCTTAAGAAAGTTAGATTTCGAAAATAAAATCAATTTTAAGGTATTTTTTTTATTATTATTTCATGTCATTACTAATTGCTAACTGCGAATTAATTGCTATTTGGTCTAATAGCTGCTATCAACCCTCCGGAAAATGTGTATTTGTATTTATATGTATACATGCAACTGTTATGATGTATCACTGTAAAGGATAAACTATAAAAAGTTTATCACAGTAATTCAAACGTTTTAATTTAGGTTAGGTTATAAGCAGTTTTACATCTAAATAACACGAAAACATAGCACCACATGCATTCATATTTTACGAAACTCTTTCACATTTTTGTTCCAAAATGTTAACGTTTTAGTTCGAATTTCCAAATTATAGAAATTAATTAGACTAATATCCCTTAGTATTTACAATAAAAATATAGCAATCACATATCTACTTTGGAATGAATGATATACTGATTAGGATTTAGAGAGCTAAAATATTCCAACAATAATTGCAGTTAAAACAACCTTTATAAACAACCTTACCCATTTATATAAAAAACTATTAAAATGGTTAATTAGTGTATACTAAAACGTCATTTGAAACGATTTAGAAAGTTCTTAAAATATAATTTTGCGAGGGTTCTTCGAAGTACCTATAAAGTGTTCTCCTGGTGTAGCAAAGCAAATTTGGTATATATTTTCTGAGATTCATTAAATTATGCAAACTATATCCGTAAGTAAATTGCAAGAAAATGAAAGCATTAGATTTTAACTAAAAAGAATCCTGTTGCTGCACACAGGGAGAAATGTATTTAAAAATTTATCTCGAGCATATATGAAATGTAAGTATATGCTAACTAGACAACTTCTTAGTGTCGTCATACGATGCAAATTGCTGCCAAATTTCAGACAAACTTAAGGCGTGTCCGAAAAGTCAAGCGCGTATTTCTGAGCATTTTTCTAAACAAATGGCTTTTAAAATATAAAAAAATGAAGTGAAAATTAATTAACTTAATTTGATTCTAAAATTGACAAATTACAACATTTCATTTCTCGTAATTAGCATTCTAAATTACACAACTTTTTAAACATGTCTATATACATAGATGTATAAAATAGCCCGAAATATGAAAAAAAATTGCCTTGTGAGTGACGGATTTCATCTTTCCTATCAGAAAGATACTTCAGTACTTGACTGTAAAACCAATGTGGTCAGGTTTTTTTTCCAGAAATAATGCCTTGTCTAAACCGGTCACTTTTAGTATGAAGTTCGAGCATCATTTGAGGGCAGAAGGGTAGTCCAAATTTGTGACCTTAAGGGTGTAGTACGCACTTAAAATGATAATTTTGCATGAAGGTTGCTGATTTGCGCCCTACGATGACATCAGGATTACGTCATCACTGTAAAATTATGGGATATTTTAGGACCAAGCACAAAGAATTTTATTAAAATTTACAGAAAAAAATGCAAAAAATTTAAAAAAAATCTGCATGAAAATTTTTTTTTCTGAAAATGTGGAAAATATGTCATCGAAAAACCTGGGAAATTTAGCCATTTTCCCCTCTTAGGTTTGGCAAACCTGGGCCATTTTTCAAACTTGTACTCTGAAAACGTGCAGAATTTGCAAAATTTGTCCTCGAAAAAAAGTCTACGTAAATTATGGACGCCCCTAAGACCCATTCATGATAAAAAGTTTGTTCATCACGCTAATAGATAGCAGTGCGTGCAAGTGCATATGAGCAAAAGATTTGCTCGAAGTGCACACTTGATTGCTTTACATGCATACTTATGACGTGTATATAAAGTTTATACTTTGCCCAGTTTGAACAGGGCCCAAGTTGGTCAAACTGGGATAATTTTCTTTTCTGAAAATCATGTTATCTCTGGAAATGTGCAAAGTATTTTCTAGCACAAAGGAAATTATAACCATCAATATGTCTGGAAACAAACGCTGTGTTGTAACTTTGTTCATCAGCTGGTTTTATTTTCCTTCATAGAACATATTGCCAAAAAAAGCAAAAAAAATCAAACTAAAAGTATTATCTTCTGGTACTGAGGAAATACTGTATTACTATTATTGATATTAAAGATAGACACATATAATTTCGACACTATTAACATTTAATTAAATACGTAAAGTTCCGTACATACATGTACGTCGATTGTAAAATATGTGTAGGTAAACTGTTTTTTTTTACATGCATGTACTCGAAATTTACAAAAGCATACCTTTTACCAGACACCAGTAAAATTTCATAAATTTGCAAAACAAATTTTTAAACATTAATGGTTGTTTGTAATAACATTTGATTTGAGCATACGACACAATGAGAATTTACTAAACAATTTGCTTAAATTATTTATTAGCCGTTTAATAGCCATATACGGAGGCAACCCGTAATGGATAACTTAGGGTGTTTCTATGGAACTGCTGTCCTGTCTTGTCTGTTGTTCCTTAAGTGGTTTGCCCTTTTGGCTGCTCCATCATAGTTTTGTGGTTTTACTATGGGGAAGGAACATTCCCACCCTTGTAGGTGCGCAATGACCCATGTTTCCCTTGCGCTCTTAACCTCACACTTCTAACCAATTAACCAACCATGTTCACAAATTTAATAATTTGATGAAACCAAAAGTTAGGAGGCGGTGGTTTAAGTAATCGACACTCTTTCACGCATATGGCCGTGGGGTTTTTTAAGGATATTTTTTTACACAACGGTGCGATGGACCCTAGTAATAATTGATCACAAATGGAACATTACAACTGCGGTTACCTATTAATTTTATAATTTTTGCTCTGTTTCCTCCACATTGATTTAATAAAAAAACACTGTCTATTCCGCTAAACAGTTGAAAAAGTGTTATGTTCACATTTTCGGCATTGTTTAACGCTCTATTGCAACATAAACTTCGCTATGGTGTGCTGTTTTGCTTGTGTTTTTTCCTTAATACATGCCGGATATCCGTGTAGTGTTTCCTCGAAACCTACGGTTTCAATATCAATGTATTATAACTTTGATAAGTGTGAGTGCATGCGGAGTGCTGAAAAGCACGCCACCGATCAATAATATGGGAAATTGAGCCAAAAGCAAAATAAATAACAGGTGCGAGGAAATAGATAATAGGTTTTCGAGCAAACGTGATTCTATCCCAAGTGTTTGCGAATGCTGGTTCCAGCATGTTAAGAAATGTTGGAAATTGCTGGGAATGCTGGTTTTCATGTGGGAAAATGATGGTCTCATATGATGTTGTTGGTTTCTGTAGGGTGTAATGTTATGTTGGTTTATGCTGGTTTCAATTAAAATTACTTAAAATTAATTTAACTTTTCTATTAATAAGCAAATGCAAATAAATGATATCTTAAACATATTTTATTTCGAAATTTTCAATCTAATAATTTTTTTGGTTATTAGTTGATCAATGTGGGTACCAATGTGGCGAATGGTGGTAATTTGGTGGTAACTTTAATGTGCTGGTTATATATTGGTTCATGTAGGTTTCCACCAACATTATCGCATCCCAACATGCCCCAGCATTCTCCCAACATTTTCGTACCATACCAGCAATATCACATTTTGCCAACAGTCCATGCATGCATAACAACCCTGGTAAAAAAATATAGAAAACAAATGTTTTGTAATGATATATACTCTAAATTTCGCATTTTTGTTTTTAGTTTTTTTAAATATTATTAGCTGCATGGTGTTTAGGTCCTTAACTGTGATATGGAGATGCACCTTAATTGAATAAACATTTACTTATTTTAATTGCAAATACATGCAAATATAATAGTAAAACAAATCATTTTTCATGCCTACAATTACCAAACCATGCCCCAGTACTGATTCTAAAATTTGGATTTTTATCAATACTGGCCATCATTCCACATTTTTTTGATCCTACACAATCATTGTTACTGTCAATCTTAAAAGGTATTGACAGTATCATTTAACGTGTACCTTTCCCTAATCAATGAAACGCCACGTTAAAAATGCGTCATTGTTGAATTTCTTCATTTTTAACAATTTCAAACATTTAAACTTCCCGCTTAAAGAGGGCGCCACATCCATGCATATTTTTCATTGTTAGAGGGCTTGGATTGGATTGGATTGGTGTAGCAAGTCCTTTGAGACGGACGCTCCCGTTAGGGAGCGCTACAAAAATTTTCCGGGGAATCATTCCCCACTACTACTTTCTCTTTGCACTACTGCAAGCCCCCCTTCACTGCCCTGCCGCGCTATTCCCATATCGGCTTCCCTCTGTAGAGCCACCTTCTGCTTCAACGCCCACCATTTCCCCAATAGGAATTTAGCCTGTTTAATCGCCTCTCCCTTCCCTACTCTCCCTACTCTGAATCCCAGCCACTCTTCCACAGACACCTGCTCCATGCCCCTCCGATCCCCCTCTAAG
>JAQGBX010003832.1:0-16435 GCA_034698745.1 Megaphyllum sjaelandicum | reverse complement strand
TCTCGCTCCACCTGGGAGGCGGTGGGAAGCGGATCACTGCGCTCAGGAGCGACATACTCTGTCAGCTCCTGGTACATGAGGGCGACTTCTAATTCCTCCCTCCAGGTCGCGTAGTTGGTCTCGGTTAGGACCGTAATCCTAGGCGACTTGTCACTGGAGGGGGGGAGCACGCTGAAATATTCCTCAGCCATGGTGGATCAAATTTTGGATGAAATTTAGTAGACTCGCTTGCAAGAGCCGTCAGGCGGCAACCTCACGACCGCGTAGTTCGTCGTTCCCGCGACGAATCGCGAAGAGACCGGTAATTTAAATGGACGGAGCACGAAGACCTCTCGCGTCCTGCCAAAACCGATAACTCTCAGTGCTAACCGAAATCTGAAAACTATGATTAGCATGTAGGGAACGGAGGGCGCCTGAAACACGTGATTAGAAAGCAATTTATTAGTCAAACCACTGCTGCTCAGCATTCAATGCAATCAAAAAGGCTATGCGAATCAGTCAGTAAACAAGAAATATCAAGCGAGTCTCGTCACCACACAGCGATCAAATACAGTATTTGTGGCCCTGTACCACATACAAACATCATTACAAAGTAAAGTCCAGGGAGAGCTCCAGAGTCCAAGGGACATCGACTGGTCAAGCTGGACAAGCAATGGTTGATGCTTGCAGACGTCGCGGAAAGACGTGGCTGCCAGGAGTCGGTCAGGAATCCAAATGGGCAGCTCCAGGCAACGACAAATAACTTGATAGCAGCAACTGGTCAGTACTGGTGGAAATGATGTCCAGCAGACGAAAACCATGAAGAAATAACGCCTCCAACAGGGTGTAGCAGCTGAATGGGACGTCCAGACATAACCGGAGCAGACGACGGCGGCAGACATCAGTCGAAAACTCGGAAGCAGACGGCAATGTTGGACGGCACTCAAACAGGATATCAATGACGAAATTGGGCGTCAGCTGTCCACAGAAGAACATCAGGCAGACAGTGCACAGTCCATCCCGTGAAGAAATAGCAGTCAGAGGTCAGCGGAAAAGTTGGGTTATGCCCAACCACGCTCTGCTACCATTGTTGGTAGCAGAGGGGCGTTGGCTGATCGTCCGGATCCAAACAGATCCAAAAAGGCGTGACTTCAAGGTGCCAGGACACAATCAAAAGGGCAAATAATCCGGAAAACAAGTTACCATTCTGAATCCAAATTTATTGAACTGTAGTGGCATCTTAAACACGATCGATAAAATCATCAAAGGGCCGCAAAATCGCGAACCCTAAAAACGAACGTGTTGCATTCATAACCGAGCAGCAAAAGTGGCGTGGTCATAACAAAATGAAAAATCAGCTGATCGCCCTTTAAACGGGTATGGCGCTTTAGCCAAGGAAAAACGAAAAGGGCATTCAGGGCACAACAACAAATCATAAAAACCTGAAAGGCGCGTAAGCGCCACACACAAAAGCGCCGTAGTGATCATAACATCATAAGAGAAAAACCTAACCAAGGAGAGGGCGCTGTTGTTCCTAACCAAGGAACGCTATACAATAAATTATAACCAAAATACGAGCAGACGATCCTAACCAACTATGAATGCTAAGAACAACCAAATAAATGATATAAACGATAAAACAATACAGTCATAATAATAATCACGTTAGGATCGACTCATAACTCATAAACATAAGGAAAAGCAGAAACACACTCGTGCCTACATACTAATAAGGGGCCAAAAGTATAAAAACGAGTTAACTCCCTTCTCTGGAATAGGGAGAGAAGGGGGGGAATTTACGTAGGCACCCACAGGCGCTCTCCATTCCCTGTTATGGCCCCTTTGGGCAAAAACCGAAAGGCAGACGTATGCGGCACAAGTCACGTTACCCTCGACTCGAGGATAACAGAACCTGTTACAAAAAAAGGGTTTGTTAATTCCTTTTCGCACGAGCTATGCTGCCCTTCCGCGGCAATGATCACATGCTCTACTATAGCATGACTTTACCCGACGAAAAGCGAACTCACCGACACCTTAAGTACGGGGTAAGGGCCTCAATTTTGCAGGCCGAGAGAGGTTTTGTCAAAACGTCCGCAAAGTTACATTTTGCACCGACAAAGTGTAGTCAAAATAAACCCCTCCTGAAATAGTCCCTGACAAAACAAAGCTTCATCACAAAATACTTCGTCGTGTTGTTCTCGACTTCGTTCTTGAAAGCGTGAATCGCCGATTCGTTGTCAAGGAACAAGTCTGGTACCTGGATGGGATAGGGTAATACGATTTTCACCTCCTCCAGGAATCTGCACAACCAAAGTAATTTCTTTACTAGGTCAACCGAGGCCATCAGTTCAGCCTCCATGGTCGACAGCACAATCACTGTCTGACACAAAGACCTCCATGATACCGGGGACTGGTCGATCATCCCTAATACGCCCGAGATGGAGCACGAGATGATCCACATTGGACCACATCTGGCGTACATAATTCTCCAGGTTCTCCACCTGATACCAAGCCGTCATTGAGGGCGAACTGCTATACTTCGCTAAAGTATTTACTGCGACAAATATATCAGGTCGAGTCATCCTGGCGAGATGTAGCAATGAGCCAATCACGCTCCGATATGGATACGGAATCGCATCTCCGGCAGAAGTAATCAAGTCGTGGGAGAACATGGTTCCTACTCGGAGTGGTTCCTTCGCGTGTCTCGTCGGGATCATGTCTAGCCTCCTGCTGAGAGCGTCGATGTACGGCATCTGGTGCATGGTTATGCTTCCGTGAAAACGGTCCTGCTCAAAGGTCTGCCTAAGAAGGTCTGTACCGGGCCTAGAACCTTAAGGTCATAGACCTGTGATAGTTGTCAACTACCTCAGTAATTACCCTATCTGTCTTAAGTAGGATCAATAAGTCATGGGCGGGTTTATCGAGTGCGCCGTAAAGAAAGGCACACATGAAGTCGAGGTGGCAAGTAACCTAACCTCTAAATACAACAAGCAGGAGCATGACTACATGGGCGATGGTGATGTCAATCTCCAGATTAAAGATCTCCATGTGGTCCCACCCCTTGCGTTTTTTAAACCCTTTTGCAACGAGACGGGCCCTGTGTCGGACAACTGCGCCTTTCGAGTCCCTCTTACGGGCATCAACCCACCTACAGCCACGGACACGTTCACCTTGCTGAGGCGGTACGGACTCGTAGAAGTTACGCTCTTTGAGGACTTGCAACTCGTCCTCCATTGCTGTCTGCCATTTATCGGCGTATGGCGCTGACATCACCTCTTCGTACATGGAGGGTTCCGTCTCCACCACGTGGGCTTCAGCAGCAGAGGTAGCGAGATCCGAAGACCCAGGAGTCAGTTCATCAGGAACTTTAGGCTTCTGTTTGGGGACCTTAGGTTTTTTTTTTGTCCGATGGGGCAATTTTCATCTCCTCCTAAAAAGTATTATTAGGGGAGAAGTCAAGAAGGTCAGGATTGCATGCAAAGCTCCCCTTTTGACAAAAAGTGGTAACCTCGTATTTAGTCTTAAGACGTGTATCCCCATACCTTTAATACACGTCCACGCAACTGCCCTTTGTGCGAGGTTTAAACTCTCGTGTTTAGACCACCAAGGGCATTTGTTGCGTTGTCAGCTGGTGAGAAGTCAACAGTTGTTGTCAGGAAGCGTCCGGGTCACTCCAAGCATTAATAGTCGGGTCAGTCTAGATAGCCTTTGGAGAATGTCCGTCTAAAACATCGCGTCCAGGCTCTGGCACCTCCATTTTGGAGTGCGACTGTTGGTCAGGAACAGTCTCCATACCAGATTTTATCACCTTAATTGGCCTCGCTTGACTCGAAAACTTAGTTTTAGGTAAAGTCATAAAACCGATATCCTTTAGTGGTCCTAGCGTAGCCAATCGAAATTCCTGATCGGAAAGTGTCGTCGGGCTTCCCCCCACCCTGGGCTAGAGGAACAAATCCATAAACCCTGCTCCCTACCTTTTGGAGGTGAGACAGGTTGGGCGTTCATCCTCACAGAACCTCGTGAAGGGATCTTATAGACAGCATCCGCTGGGGCAGTCAATTCTATAAATACGTAAATGTCCGGAGGAATTTTGCTCAAAAGCATGACTTCAACATGACTCAGACAACCTGCAGCACCGTTTGATTGAAACGTTCAGCAACGCCGTTTATATGTGGTTCGTAACGTTCGTACGCATATGCCTTATGCCCTTTTCGGCATAAAATCTCTTGGATGCTTTGGAGCAGAATTCCCCCCATTGTCTGTCCAGATGTCCTTTACAGACATCCCAGTCTGCTTCTCCATCACTGTGATGTATCTGGAGATGTTGTCCAGTACCTGGTCCTTCGTCTGCAGTGGAAACACTGTGCACCAACGCGAAAAGTCGCCGATGACGGCCAGGTAGTGGCGACAACCTGCACCGGACGGGTGAGGGGTTGAACCCCATACATCTGTGTGTACCAGTTTCAGCGGTGCCTGTGTGTAGATTTTATCTACGGCCAGATGAGTCTACCGGCGCATCTTGAATTGGTAACACGTCTCGCAACTTTGCGGCTGCTCTTTGAATACGGGCAAACCGCAAAAGTGCGAAGACTTGGCCATCTCCAAAATAGTCTGTTGAGATATATGGCTAAGCCGCTGATGCCTTAGCCACTTAGTCACTGACAATGCTGGCGATAATTTGTCGTGCATGTCAGGTCGAGGCACCGCTGCCACATGGTACAGCTGGTTCACCAACTTGCAATGGAGAACCTGGGTCCCTTCTTTGTTGAAGACTTTGACTGCCTTCACTGATTCCTGCCAGGTGCAGCCGGAAGCTTTTGCAAGTTGAGAGGCTGAAATTAAGATTCTCCGGCTAGACGGAGCGTAGGCTACATTCCGTGAAGCCGTGCCTCTAGCGGTGACACCTATTTTTGGAGGAGAACACCACCGTGCCCTTGCTGATAACTTAAAATGTGCCTAAAATAGAATTCATCTTAATTGGGATGATCTCCTTCAGGTAAGCAAACCACCTACGGTCATGGCTGATGCTCATGCCAGCACCTGAATCCCAGGTCCATCTATCGACGTCTGGCCCGTCGGTGCTGAGTGCAACCACGTCCACCCAAGTCCAGTCAAAGGAGCCATCCACGTTCATGACGTCAAAGCTGCTTCACTCTTGGGGAACGCCAACTATGTTGGAGGCGGCTTTACCCTTTGACTTGCCTCCACGATGCCTTCTGTTGGCAGCAGGCAGGCAGTGTTGAGTCGCTGGGCCGCTATGCGGTACGAAAATCAAGTCCAGGTGCTGATAAATTCATTTTTAAGAATAATAAATTATTTATTTTTGTACATTACTCACTAATTCATTCATTGTATAAACAGATGAAGGTGCACAGCCAGGCCACAATAAGAAAACTTATAAAGAACTCGAGCAGGTCGCGCAAGCCATGTTGCCCTGATACTTAAACAAAGACAAGATAGCACTCGCAAAAAAAAATCAAAGCCTAACCTACACTAGGGTCAGGTGCAAAACACAACAAGGTGACCCTAGCGCCACCAGTCCTAACTATGACTAGACTCAGGTGCAAAAACGAAAAAAACTATCACAGGTAGTCCTACCAAGTGGTGGGGCAAAGCACCATGAACATAAACAGGGCCTAACTTGGGCAGTACATTCGCATAAAATCCTAACCAGCTAATAATAAAAATAAAGGGCACCTAGGATCTATGCATCAAAACAAAAGGAAAGATCGTCATGGTGCCCACACAAAAGGGAAGGGGTGGTAAGGTGAGGCACCCTCAGGCGCTCTCTACTCCCAGTCGTCACCCTCTTATTATTAATGAACCTTTTAAAGCACTAGCCATGCTACCCTCTGATGAGGATAACATGCTTCCCCGTAGCGTGACTTTACCCGGCAAAAATGATTCACCGGCACCACTGCAAATACGGGGTAAGAGCTTCAATTTTGCAGGCTGAGAGAGGTTTCGTAAGTACGTTCGCAAAATTTTCTTTTGTTCCGACAAATCGTAGTCGGAACAAACCCCTCCTAAAATGGTCTCTTACAAAACGAAGCACCATGACATAATACTTTGTCGTGTTGTTCTCGACCTCGTTCTTGACAGCGTGGATCGCCCATTTGTTGTCGAGAAACATGTCCGGTTCCTGGATGTGATGGGGTAATATGAGTTGAACCTCCTTCAGGAATCTACACAACCAAAGTAATTCTTTAATCAGGTCAATCGAGGCCATTAGTTCAGCCTCCATAGTCGACTTAGCAATCATGGACTGACGCAAAGACCTACACGATACCAGGGACTGGCCGATCATCACCAAAATGCCCGAGATGGAGCAACTCGTATTCACATCTGATCCCCAGGATGCGTCAGAGTACGCCCTGACTCCGTAGGTGGTTTGCTCACCTGGAGGAGATCACCCCAATCAAGATGAATTATTTTTCGGACACGTTCCAAGTTACCGGCAAGGGCACGTTAGTGTTCTCCTCTAAGATAGGTTATACCTTTAGAGGCATGGCCACACAGAATGTAGCCTACGCTCCGACCGGCCAGAGAAACTTAATTTCGGCCTCTTAACTCGCAAAAGCTGCCAGCTGCACCTGGCAGGGATCTGTGGAGGCAGTCAAGGTCTTCAACAGAGAGGGGAAACAGGTTCTCTATTGCGAGTTGGTGAACCAGCTGTACAATGTGGCAGCGGTGCCCCGACCCAACATGCGCGACAAATTATTGCCGGAATTGTTGGTGTCTGCTGAAAAGGATTTGTTGAGTCTACGGCTGTGGCATCAGCGACTTGAACACATCTTCCAGCATACAATTTTATAGATAGCCAAGTCGTTGCACTTTCTTGGTTTGCCTATTTTTAAGAAGCAGCCGCAAAGTTGCGAGACGTGTTACCAATGCAAGAACCGCCGTCTGACTTATCCGGCTGTAGATAAAATCTACACCAAGGCGCCGCTGGAACTAGTACATGCGGACGTTTGGGGTCCGATTCCTAACCATCGGCCATCATCGACGACTTTTCGCGTTGGTGCTCGGTGTTTCCACTGCAGACTAAAGACCAGATGCTGAACAAAATCTTTACCAGCATCACAGTGATGGAGAAGCAGACTGGGATGTCTGTCACAGCCATCCAGGCGGACAACGGAGGAGAATTCTGCTCCAAGGCATCCGAAAGGATTTATGCCGATAAGGGCATAAAGCATATGCGCACGAACGTCCACGCCTCGCATATGAATGTCGTGGCCGAACATTTCAATCAAATGGTGTTGCAGGCTGTCCGAGTCACTTCGAAGGACTACGGATTAGCCTTACGCTTTTGGGCAGAATTCCTCCGGACGTTCACGTACCTAAAGAATCGACTGCCCCAGCGGATGTTGTCAATGAGGTCTCCTAACGAAGTCCTGTGGGGACAAACTCCCAACCTGTCTCACCTCCGAAAGGTAGGGAGCAGGGTTTACGGATTCGTTCCTCCAGCTTAACGTGGAAGGAAGCTCGACGACACTTCCTGATCAGAAATCTTAATTGGTTACGCCAGGAACACTAGGAAGAACCACTTCTATGACCTTACCTCGAACAAAGTGTTCGAGTCCAGCGAGGCCAAGGTGATAGAATCAGGTACGAATTCTGTTCCTGTCGAACAGACGCACTCTAATATGAAGGCGCCAGAGCCTGAGAGCGATGTATTAATCATACATCCCTCGACAGCTCCTCAGACTGACCCTACTGTTCCTGCTCAGAGTGACCAGGGCGCTTCTTGACAACAACTGTTGATGCCGGATTAGCCAACGACGCAACCAGTGCTCTCGGCGGTCTGGACGCAAGAGTTTAAAACTCGCGTGAAAGGCAATCGTGTGGACGTGTACTACAGGTACGGAGATACACGTCTTAAGACGAAGTACGACGTTGCTGCCTTCTGCCAAAAGAAGAAGCTTCCGTACAATCCTGACCCTGTTAACTTCTTCCCTAAAAATTCATTTTACGGGGAAGTCAAAATTGCCCCGTCGGGCAAACCAGATACCGAGATCTCTAAACCGGAGCCTACAGTTCCTGCTAAACCGGCTCCTGGGCCCTCAGATTACGCTACCCTTGCTAAAGCCCAAGTGATGGAGGAGATGGATCCCTCCACATACGAGGAGGCGATGTCGGCACCAGGTGCAGATAAATGGCAGGAAACGATGAAGGACGAGTTGCAAGTCCTCAAAGAGCGTGACGTCTACGAGTCCGTACTGCCTTAGCAGGGTGATCGCGTCCTTAGCTGTATTTGGGTTTATGCCCGTAAGAGGGACTCGAAAAGTGCAGTTGTCCGACACAGGGCCCGTCTTGTTGCGAAAGAGTTTCAACAACGTAAGGGACAGGACAACATGGGGGTCTACAATCTAGTGATTAACTTCACCATCGTCCGTGTAGTCATGCTCCTGCTTGTTGTGTACGGAGGTTGGATTACTTGCCACCTTGATGTCAAGTGTGCCTTCCTTTACGGCACGCTTGAAAAACCCGCCCTGATGGAACCGCCACCATGGGCAACGCGAACCGACAGATGTGTCTGGCTGCTGAACAAGTCCTTGTATGGCCTACACCAATCAGGTTGTTGCTGGTGGAAGACGTTGCACGAGGAATTGCAACATCAGGACTTCATCCCACTGGACAGTGTCGAGTGCATTTATCGACTCCGGTGGGATGCTCTGGTCATGGTCTACGTGGATGACTTATTGATCCTAGGGAAGACGGATAAGGTAATTACTGAGGTAGTTGATCGACTATCCCGGGTATATGACTTGAAGGTTCTAGGCCCGGTGCAGACCTTTCTTGGAATCCAATTTGAGCAGGATGTTTTGACGGAAGCGTAACCATGCACCGGACGCCGTACATTGACACTCTCAGCAGAAGGCTAGACATGATCCCGACGAGACACGCGAAGGAACCTCTCCGAGAAGGAACTGTGTTCTCCCACGACGTAATGACTTCTACTGGAGAACCGATTCCGTATCCATATCCGAGCGTAATCGGCTCGTTATTATACCTTGCCAGGATGACCCGACCTGATATTTTGGTCGCGGTCAATACTTTAGCAAAGTATAGCAGTGTGCTCTCAATGACGGCTTGGTATCAGGTGGAGAACTTGTCAACTACGTTCGACAGACCAAAAATAAAGGTCTAGTTCCCATTCGAAGCCATGATTCTAAAGTCAGGGCGTACTCTGATGTATCCTGGGGCTCCGATGTGGATGCCAGTCATTCTATCTCGGGCATTTTAGTGATGATAGGCCAGTCCCCGGTATCGTGGAGATCTTCGCGTCAGTCCATGATTGCGCAGTCGACCATGGAGGCTGAACTAATGGCCTCGGTCGACCTAGTAAAGGAACTACTTTGGTTGTGTAGATTCCTGGAGGAGGTTAAATTCATATTACCCCACTGCATCCAGGAACTGGACTTGTTCCTCGACAACGAATCGGCAATCCACGCTATAAAGAACTAGTTCGAGAACAACACGACAAAGTACTTCGTCATGAAGCTTCGTTTTGTAAGGGACCACTTTAGGAGGGGTTTTTTCCGACTACATCTTGTTGGAACGAAACAAAATTTTGCGGACATTCTCACGAAACCTCTCTCGGCCTGCAAAATTGAAGCTCTTACCCCGTATCTGCAGTGGTGCCGGTGAACCCTTTTGCCGTGTAAAGCCACGCACGCTACGGGGGAGTGTGTTATCTTTTAGTAGCATGGCTCATGTCAAAAGAGTAAAATAATAAAAAGGAAACCAGAAAGGGTTGTATTTTGCGACTCCTTTATTCCGTTGATCTCCCTCCTTTGTGGGACGTTCCAATGGCGGCCGGAAGCTGAGAACACCTGGTGAGTACCCTTTTTATTTTGTCATCATGTGACTCCTCTTTCAGAAGGTTTTGTTTATGTACAGTTTTTTATTTACAGTTGTTTATTTACATTACACAAAAGAGGAGATTATTCTTTATTCTTGTGTATCTCATATTGATGCATATTTAATGTGTTTTTTTTTGGTTGGTTTTTTTTGCATATGATTCATAGTGTATTTTTCTATCCCTTTGTTCTAGTTAGGATCATATGCCCTGGTTAGGGTTTGCATGGGGCCCTGCCCCACTAGATGGTGGTGCCTCTTCACACACTGTTCCTTTTTCCACCTGACCCTAGCCCATGTTGGAATAGGTGGTGCTATTGTCCTACTTGTCTTTGTACCTGCTCCTAGTTGATTTTTCTTCACCTCGGGCGCCATTTTGCCTTTGTTTATTGACACCTCACTTGGGTTTTGTCTGTTGCTGAAGAAGCATCACATCATGTCAATGGACATCCTTGCCTTTATTGAGATCCAGGATGGACTCATTGTGAGTTGTCTGTGCCATCATGAATAAATGATATAACAGTGCATTGGCTGTCAACTGCCTTTTATTAGTTTCTGATGCTAAGCAAGTGTGAAACTTTTCCAAGGCGCCCTCTGCTACCAACACGTAGGTGCCCAAGGTGTTCCACATCGTTTGCAGGCCTGACAAGGACGTCAATAAAGTACAGACTGCAGCAGTCCAGCCCGCGTAGAACTTCGTGGATAAAGCGCTGGGAAGTCTGCGTGGCGTTGCAGAGCCCAAACATCATTGCTGAAAATTCTAAAAGTCCAAACGGCGTGATGATTACGGTCTTTTGGACGTCCTCCAGATAGACAGGGATCTAGCATTATGCCTGCGTGAGGTCCAGCATAAAGAATTCGTGGGCACCCTGCAATGCAGCATGTAGTCTTAAATGTGGGGGACTGGGTACTGGACCAGCACCGTAAATGCGTTCAACTGGCAGTAGTCCCCGCACTGTCGCCAGTCCCCAGAACTCTTCGGCACCATCAGTAAGGGGCTGGCCCACTAGCTTTTGGACATGCGGCAGATGCTTGGGCCAGCATAAAGTCAAACTTCTGCTTGGCCGCACGGAGTCAGTCAAGATGGAGGCGTCGGGCCTTCACGAAGATGGGTGGCTTTTTCGCTTGTATGTGGTGTTGAACGCTGTGCTTCGGATGCCTGAGCTGTACGTACGTGTGCACCAGGTCCGGGTACTCCGCCAGCAGTTGGCGGTACTTGGTGTTGCTGCGGACCCAGCGGACACTGCCTACGGGTTTGGCGGCGCTTTCCCTTGTTAATGCCCCAACATGACCGTGTCCACCAGTCGTCGCTCAGCGATTTAAACGAGGAGCCCGAACTTAGCCAGAAAGTCCGACCCAATGAGTGGCTGATAAACTAAAGCGATTATGAGAGCCACGCGAAGGTTCGTTCAAGGCCAAGGTCGAGCGAAAGAAGCCGCATTCCGAACGTCGCGATGTTGTTCGCGGCGAAAAACTGAAGCCTATCCAGGGGCTCTGCGCGTATCCTTTGTCGTTGGAAGAATGACCAACACGTCTGCATTTGTGTCCACGAGGAAGTGTATTCCCATTCATGGGTCTGTTATGGTGAGTCAAGTCGTGGTTGGGCCCTCATCGCCCACGGCGGCAAGCGACGGCCGTGCGAGTTTCCTACACGGAAGTCGCAGGCTTCGTGGCACTGTTGGGCGTGCGCACCCTACTTGCGGTGTTACCAGCAGTACCCCCTGCTTTCTGTTATCCTCTCATTAAGGGTAGCATGCCTTGTCTAAAAAGCTTTGTAACACAAGGGTAATGATTGACAGTAGGAAGCACCTGGAGAACGCCTTCCCTTGGTTGTCCATTCAGAGTGGGCACCATCCTTTGCCCCCATGTAGTTAGTTATAATTTTATATGTTTTCTTTGTGTTTAGCCTAGATCCTTGCAGCATTTGTCTTAAATTACCACTAGAGTACCACTGGAGTATTAGATGATTTTCTGGAATATTCAAGGCTTATATACAAAATCTGAAATCTAGGCATATATTGCTAAATTTTTAATATTAGTGCTAAGTGAAGCATGGTCTACTAATGACAATGACATATATCCAGAGAAAATTAGAAGATGTTGTTATTGTTTCTAAACAAGAGAGTAAAAAAATTATATGCGGTAAACCATCTGCCAGGCTAATTTGTGCTATCCACAAAAAGCTTAAAATTAAAAAAAATGTATAAAATTTAGAAAATCTATTGGTCTGTCTATCGAGATCAGATGAAGGATGTTCTCTTTTTGTTCATCTATAATAATGAATATGATTAATCATTGTACAAGGAACAACAATGGGATATGAAAGAGGAATATATTGAAAAGGAGCAATTGTGTGACTGCGGCGACTTTAACACCAGAATAGGCAACTGCCAAGCATCTGTGATAGAGGAAAATAAAATCTGTGATGACCGAATTACTTTATATAAGACAAAATGACAATATGACAATAAATCATAAAGGGAAGAATTAACTAGAATTTTGTGGAAATGGCGGCTTAATTGTTTGCAACGGGTGCATCATCGGAGAAACCAAGAAGCACCTACATTTGTCAGGCAAAAAGGCACATTCACTATTAACTATCTGTTGACCACTGATACGATAAAATTGATTGTAAAAACACAAAGTCGGTAAATGGATTGAGTCTGATCATCTTTAGTGGTCACTTACGATCGAAAATGATCACTACAGTTGAGGTAAGTTAATTACAATTTATTACTAATGTACATTAATGGAAACTTTAGTTAAGATTAAAGGTTACATGTAATTGTTCTCAAGATGGCTGGGCCTACCACCATGAGCAAATGCTGCGAAGACACGTGGAAGGTGAGTGTGAGGACACGTCCGTCTATGTCTAAGGCAAAGATAAGGAAGCCATAATTAGAAAAAAGCACTAATGGGCACTGGATGGGCAGAAAAGAATACCTCAAAGCGGTGGTTGCGGAGGAGAGCAACCTGTGCTGGCTAGTGGTGTGACACTGCTAGGTTTTACATCACGGACTGGTGGAACTGGTAGAAGAGGGACAACAGGGGCCAATGTTGCGGAGTCAGCCTTAGGAATCCAGGTGTGTGCAGCAGTTGGCAAGTGCCAGCCCAAGAGGAACAGTCATTACGAAGAGACTGCCACACGAAACGGCTGCTAACAAGCTTGCAAGTGTCCTAACGACCAGGGTGAGACAGGTTGTGTAGGGCATTGAACACCTGTTGCCGAAATGCAAGAGGTACCCAAGGCCGTAAGCATGCGGTTGAAATGGCACACGTGCTGTTACATGGCACTGGGTCCTGCAAAGCTTTGTGATGCAGCCGAATTCCGGTGTCCATGTGGGGTTTAGCAAGCCAGGCATGGTGTTCTTTGTCCATTTTCTGTGCATCCGCCATTGCGTTGTAATCCAATGTTGGATCTATAGTGACTGCTGCCACATGATAGAGAGAACATCTGCAATCGCATTGTCCTCCGCAGCGATGTGGCGGTTCCATGTCCCTTTTGGGACATCATAATCCTGGAATACCTCACCCTCGACACCTGAGGCTGGACAAACCTGACCCTTGACAGCCCCGACCCTTGACGGCTCCGACCCTTGACATCTCCGACCCTTGACAACCCTGTACCTCGTCATACCTGGCACTCAGCATACTTGAGCCTCGTCATACCTCACCTTACCGAAACCTGACCCTGGAAACTGCGGTGAACGAAGAAATAAAGAATCTGTATGTATGATGCAATTTGAAATTCATTGTTTTCATTTTAATAGGCAATATAAAAGGCAATGGAAAAACAGATCAGACATGGAAACAAACATTATGGGCAATTCACATGAGGTAATCATTTGATGGAATCTCATCAAATTGGCTTACAATACTGGTCAGACGTTCCTCCAGCATACGATATTTGAGGCGTTTCGACGCCTGTTTTGCACCAGCAACTGCTTGCAACATTCGAAATTCTGTGTGATTCTGCTCTTGCTTCAGATGGTCAATGAATTAACATATTAAAGGATGGTTGGCACCAATCAAAGCAGAAAACCTCTGGTTCCAGCCTTCAACGCTGTTGTTAGTTCTTGCATTGCCTATTATGGATATTAAACAAACCAACAAATTAACAATTTTTTCTTGCACTGCCATTCAATTTACATTTAATAACATGGAAATGTACCATTCAAAGTTGATGCAAAAGTACTCCAAGTGTCAAGCTCGTACTTAGCTGTTCGTCGTCTTCCTCTCCCAGTGCGTCCGATCCATGTCTCTTCAAAATATTCAGTGAATGGTAAAAGGAGCTTTTTATTTTCAGTGAAGAATTTCGTTTCCATGAGCTGCTCAAATGATTTGACAAGTTTGTGTGGTGGTAAAAACGCAAGAGCAGGGATTTGTCGGAGGTTCATTGCAAAGTCATCATCAGTTTTGAATTTCTGAGTAATGTCTGTTTCTTGTTGTATTTTTCTCCAAAGGCATTGACTGAAGTGATAATAGCATCCTTTTATTTTCACAGTTGAAAACTTCCTTTGGAACGCATTTATAAACCCAACTTCAAAGGCCGCCATCATTTCTTTAACATTCGGTTTGATGCCTCTTGCAGTAAACAGGATCTTAAGATTTTCCAGGAGACAGTCGCAGGTTTCCTCTTTCTTGTTTGGCAATAATGCATATATACATGGAAAGGTTGTTTGGTTCTTCACACAATGGATGGTGTACAATTGACTGAAAAGGTTTGGTGCACATTTGAATGTGCCATCAGCATGCCAGTGCTCAGATTTACCTAGTTGGCAAAGATTCATTGTTGTTGAAAAAATTAGCATCCGTTCAGCTTCTCCAATATCAGCCAGAAGAAATTCTTCCCCAGAAGTGGTGGCAGTGTATGGAGCTGTTATATGTTAATCTATTAGCATAGTCGGGTTAGCAGGAGCTTGATATAGTTTCTTCCTGGTCTTGTTAATGGTACGCGTCAGATGCTGGGTTGACTGCAAACTTGCTGCAACGCTGCTTGAAGCATTTTCAACAACTTTTGTAATAATTTGGCAAGGAACATCTTGGGTTTTCGGTGCTTGTGACGTCATTAACACAATCCGTTTCCACACTTCAACTTCAGCAGCATTTCCTGTATGATTGTGCTCTTTGTTGGTGACAATTACAACTCCAGCTTCTGATTTGCATCGTCCACGGCAGTGTCCAGAATCATACATTTAACATACCCAATATATTTTATCACCACGTTGTGATCCTGCACATATTTAATCAGTTTGATGTCATTACCACACAACAAATCATTGATTTGCTGTGCCATCACACATTAACTACTGAACTTACACTTATAACCAGCAGTCCACTCACTTGGTGGCACAGAGTGGTTGTTGAAAGTTGATGCAACGTTAAAAAAAAGAATACTATATTTCTTAATAAATTAATTGATAATATTTAAATATATAAATCACTTAACACTGAGCTTGGCTTGGCGAAAATAACTTTTTCTTAATTAAATTGTGATTTATCTTTAGAAACTACTTTTTTAAGCAAACTCTGTTTTTCTTCACTAATAACTGGCCAGAACTGCACAAGAGTACCCAAAATATTGTATTTTTAAATAAGATTTCACCTCTTTTTAAAATCTAAATTGTAAATCACGTTAAACTGAGGGATTTAAATTGCTGTTTTTGATACATTTTACGAAAGCCATTCCCAAAATGATTTATAAATAATAAATATGTTAAAGTAAAAAAAATTTTGCGCTTAGAGGCAAGGGGATAAAAAACTATGTTTCAGACAAAAGACAGGACATTTTCATAGCAAAGTTTTCATGTGAGAAGTTAACTGTCAAATTTTAATAATTTTCTGCCCCTTTGCGTAAAATTTGAGCAAATATGCAAAAGTTTTTTTGAATAATAGTAACCTTATATTTACGATCAGCAATCCACTGAGTTGGTGGCACAAAATGGTTGATGAAATTACATGCAACTTGCAACGACGAGATGAGCACAACACCAAAAACTATGGCAAACAGGAGCAAATTATAACTGATCTTTTTTCATTTCATATCTCGCCTTTTATATTAAATTTCGGAATTTCAAACTTGCACTATAATATCTTTGTTTAGTATAATGAAAATTCGAAAGTCAGATTTGCAGAGGATTAGTATCAAGGGTCAAATATTCGAGACCATGACGGCATTTCATTATTTCGCATTTTGACACATGCAAGGTTCACGAATTCGACACTAATATTAAATTGTGGAATTTCAAACTTTCACTACACTATCTTTGTTTATTATAATGCAAATTAGAAGGTCAGATTTGCAGATAATTAGGATCAAGGGTCAAATATTCTAGACCATGCCGGCATTTTAAGGTTCACGAAGTCGAAACTAATATTTGTCACGGTCAGCTGACGTGGCTACCCAAAGTCCATCTTGGATAAACATAATTGCGTCATGCTGAGACACATGACCCTTTTGGTCATGTGATACCGAATTGGATATAAAAAGCAGGGACAGATGACAGAAAAGGGCAGAAAACTCGTAAGTCATGGTGTTGTTGGATGGAGCCGTTGCTGTGTGTGAGTTATGTTCGCTTAGCGAGAATTATGCCCG
>JAQGBX010003831.1:0-16437 GCA_034698745.1 Megaphyllum sjaelandicum | reverse complement strand
TACTTTCAATTTCGTTGAAAAAATGGTGTTAGGTAAAAGTTAATACTATCAATGGATAGAGCACCCATGACAACCTAACTAAAGACACAAATAGAATTTTCACATCTCTAACGATTAAGAAAAAAAATTGGGTGGTCACTGAATTATGGTTCACCCTGTATATACACACAATTAAATACTCAATATTCCAACAAAATAGAATGCATATAACCGAGCAAGGTTAGCAGAGTGGTAGAACGCTTTATCTTGCATTTGGGGGTTCATTGTTAAAAATCTAGATTACTCGGTTTAAAAATTCAAAACAACAAAACTATGCAAGTGCTGCTACGGTCTTGCCAAGTATTCAATTTCTTACTACTGAATCCCCCTTAAGGTTAAGATTTGAGAACACTGCTTAGTAATAGAATGTAGACCTATTAAATTAATGTCCAAAGATTCCTAGCCTCGCATTATTTTTAAACCACTGCATATTAACACTAGTCACTGAGCTACATAAATGTGGCACTGCTCACAAGTAAGACCAAGGAAAACTGACCAACAAGCAAAAAATTGGTTCAAATAACAGTAAGCTTAAAACTTTTCTGTAAACTACATCATGTTAAAAATTAAAAACAATAACTTCACAAACCGGCATTGGATAAGACGAATCACTGCCTACCCCTTGAAGAGCTTGGTTGGCATCATTCTGTGCTTCCAGCGTTTCCACTGGACCAGAAACGTCCAATGCAAGACCATCATTATCAGTGTTATCAGTGATATCTTCAATGGTAGCCTCCAAGATTGCGTTGGTACTATCCGATGTGGTTGTAGTGGTTTGTCCGGTTGTTAAATCATCATCCACCAAGGATCCATCAGCAAGTTCCATTGCCGTTTGGCTAGTAGCACAGCTATTCTCACTCAGAACGTTGGTTACATCCACACTGGTCACTTGGGTCATTGTGGCATCTATTTCAGAGGCGATTTCAGCCAAAGCATTTGCATGGGATTCCCCAACAACTGCTGCAGTACTTGTAGCATCCACATCGTTGGCGCTCTCTGATGTTGTCAAGGCACCTTGACTAGTACCACTTCCTGGAACTCTAATTTTTCCAGGCACAGCACGACTTCCAAGGATTGTAGTTGGCTGATTGATAACCCTGGAGAGAGTTTCAAGTGGTTTAAGGGCTGCATTCACTGTGGCAGCCATATTAGGACTAGACAAGTCCAAGTTGTGTGGGACACGAGCAAGGTCTTGAATGACATTCTTCTTTAAGAGGAAACGAATGATGTTGTTCATCCTGGAAAGGTTAAAATAAAACTCCTTTTTAATTTGGAAAACTTAAATGTGGGGATTGGAGGCATTTTGCAATTCTACTTTGTTAGCTTGGCATTAGGCCTATTTTCGGTTCTGTTTTAATTCTTTTCGATCCTAATCCATTTTATACCCCAATTTTAACGTATTTTGTACATTTACATGTCGGTTATTGTAATTCTATACTGTAATTCGCATTATAATGTATTTCTTTATTTGAATATAGAGTGCTTGAATAAAGGGACATGGTCCCGAAACGTAGCAAAGAGAAAAAGATTGCTGTATGGTCGTTGCTATCATCGAGGTTTTTAATTAAAAGCCATGGTTAGTAAAATGCTCAGAAATATGAGCTAAACTTTTCGGACATGGACATGTCTGATCTATAGGCGGAGCCAGCACGCGTCGTCCGCTCGTGAAAGCAATAAATTTATAATACGAGGTCTTGCAATTATTTGTGTGGAGATTTCTGGTCAAATTTGGCCTCAATGTTCTCCTTTTAAACTTTTCACGAAACTCACAATTTTGAAATGAAGGTTATATTGGTTATTTTCTACTTAATAGTGGCGTGGTTTTATTCAAATTTGAAAGAGCAATTTTTCTCACGCAACTTTGGCAACGTCTTAAGCTAGGAATCTCTTCGTTTACGTCAATGCAGATCCCGGTTAAGGAGCCTCGTGTTGCAAATGGCCTTTTGCTGAGTGATCACTTAGCTTCGCCCGCATAATAAAAAGCCATTGTTCGTCTCAAGTTGGATCACAACAAGTCGCATTGGCTTCGCTGAAACATTCGTGTCGACTATCTATCTTCATCAGAATCAAATATCTATCTGCAGCGTGCATCTTGATCGTTGCAAATGCCTATACATTCTGTATTTAAGCGATGAAATCCATTCGGCTATTACTAACATCTTTATTATTCAACACGCTTTAAACCTTCTCCTTATATATCGCTGCCGTAATAATCATCAGCTTGAGGTAGTTACTTTTCACGCGGAATTTTACGATACATACGGCACTCTCGCGAATAGCAACATTCATATGGGGATTGAAAAAGATTTATTCTTCAAATAAATGGGAATATCCATTGTGATTTAGAAGCCGCATTGAGAGCATGCCGTCTCCGAAGTAATCTTGCCGGCCTATTATTTATCTTTCGTTATTTCAAAAAGATAAAATTTAGGGCAAAGCAGGCGCAGATTTCATATTTCACGCCATAGAAGGGAGAAAAAAAATTAAAAATCGAGAATTTCTCGTGACTTTAGGAAGTCATTGTAACGTTCGCATACAAAGCGCTAATATCATAAATTTTAAGACACGCCCTTTCCTTTTAATTTAAAGTTATCATCCCGGGCTTCCAAACGAGGCATATAACTAAAACAATATAGGGAAGGTATGCCCAGATTTTAATTGCCTATCAAGGACCAAATTAAAATATAATTATTAACATAATCCCCACTACACCAGTTAGATACTCGATACAATTGCCATTATATTTGTTACATAAACGAAACGACCGTCTATTTCACCAAATAGCCTTTTGTGGTTATGCAAATTTCGCACGATGATAGGTGTAGCTGTAATATATCAGATAATTAATGGACATATGCCACTAGCTATCTCGCGAGTAGATCACAGAAACGTATTGCACGCTCTGTAAACTACGCAGTTAATGGCCAATTTATAATTTTTAGTCCATTAATGACATTGATTCGGAGCATGGTCATCCATTAACTCAAGTTTAATAGATGTTCAAGAAAAAGTGAATAGTTCGTTAAAAGTCACGCGTGTAGGCTTGCCGTTTAAACCAGAATTATATCAGAAAAATGCGTCTCAAATTTATGGGTGTGAAAAGACTGAATGAGCGTAACCGCCAACTTATTTTCTATTTCCTTTCCATTATATATACTTGCATTCTTCAAAGATGTCATTATCAGCCACAATGAATATTAATTCGGATTTACTTAACTAATACTTTAATTACGTAGGTCTTCTGTGGTGTAGAAGACGATACGTTATGAAAAGTTATGGCAAGTATTCATGACAACAAGAATATAATAATACAAGATTTACTCAATGCTATATGAACTCCACTTCAAAATTACACACCGATGTACCGTCTCGAGTAACAACTCCCAAATATTTGTTCATGGAATGTTAATCATGCGCGCAGTAGATGAATATTAAGACATTTCCGCGGGCGAATTTTCCTCTTAAATATAAACTGATATGAACATTCCAAGTCAAATCAATTTGCAAAATGTCAACTAAGAGGAATGTTATGGTAGAAGTACATGTACAATCATAATAAGCTGTCGAATAGAGCGAAGGCAATATCGTCATGCGTTATTTTATTCCAGCATGACAGAATTCCTAAATTAATTATTTTCAAGTTGAATTCGCGAAATGAACGTGCATGAAAGATGTCAGAAAGCTCGACAGCCAGTCGTATATCATTTCATTCGTGTTGCTTAATAACCATCTTAAAATCATATTTAATAAGAACATGATTTTCAAATTTACATAAAAACATTACCTATTTCAAATAAAGCTCAAATTGGACGGGATCGATAAAAATACATATTAAGACAGCTCATCATCATGACTACTCGACACATGATAAAGCAAAAATGCATCGATGCTGAATTTAGAATAAATAGAAAATTAATTCAAAACACGTAACTCGTGATAGTACGATAAGGCAATGACATTTAATTAGAGCAGCCTACATGGCTGATTAATTCCACGTGTCACATATGTTGTTGATAAACAACTTTATCCCACACTATTTTCGTACGATTATGCGGGTCCTCATCATTCAGAATTTCAATAAAAATTTAATATTTTAAGATAAGCTAATATTAAGTTATTTTTTAGCATGCATACTCACGCGTTACCATGCCTTATAGTTAAGAGACGCCAGATGGGGGTCACAGTTTAAGAACATTTCCTGTTGTTGAAGTAATTTTCAAGAACGAGAAAGCATCTGCAGTTGAAACAACTCGTACGCTATAGGCGTTATAAAACGCCCTATAACAAGAACTAAAGTAATAACTTAAGAAAGCTGTTTGATAAGATGAGGCCAAGTCGTTCACCCTCTTTCGACGCTGCCTGTATATATTGCTTTAGCTTCGACGTGCCATAATAATTTATATATTTACCAAACATGTAGTAAATGTAAGTGCATGTTCATAACTTTATTAATATGCATCCTCCACCTTAATTACATAAATTATCTCGACTCGATGCTGTCATGCCCATAAATACGAATTGCTCATCTAACAACATCACATGCTACAGAAAACTCGAATTAATCGGCTGACTCGAGTCTGAAAGAAACTGACGCAGCTTCTGTGTGCATTCTTTATGAAAACACCACCGCATGGTTTTTATGAACTTAAATTTCAAAATTCAATATACCAGCCATTACTACTCTCCATATAGCTTTACGAGGTAATATTAAGGAAAATTAATTTTGTTTCACGTTATTGAAAATGCGTGACCAGAGCTTGGTGGTGATATCGAACTTGTAGCGGATTATGAAATTTCATTACTACAGCAAAGAACTGGTTAGGTGCAACTTTTTTTAATATTGAAGTTTCCGGAAAGTAAATCTCCCAAATAACTGCTAAATAATTTAAATCATAAGATAATATAAACGACTTAAAACAGGAAGTGTGCGTGTTGCCATGGCACATTTAAAAACCATGGTTTTTAACTAAATTTTGACTAATTTATGGCATTTTTAGAATTTGAGTTATATGGTGGCATATAACCATTAACCCAATAGAAACGCAATATAAATATCTCAAGATCATATCTTTAATAAGTTTATTAGGCAAAGTGCGTGTTTTTATTGCATTTTAAACCATTTAATTTATCAATATACACGTAAAATGAGCATGGGGAACTATATATATATATATATGTCTAGCTGCACCTCGTGACATTTCTAGCCTTATTTTTCATAAAACTCTCCAACAGTGAGTATATAATTATAAGTTGACGAAAATAGCCCTATTCGATTGACTAAATCGGAAGAACGAAACTACGACCACACATTGCACAAGTACATTAGATGTGGAGCAACGATCGTCGAATCAAAAGCACCTGGCTATCTCTGTTGGCTATAGTGGTTTGGAAGTCCAAAGGTCCATGACATCTACAATCTATAATCACGAACCAAAGGCTGGCAGGAGCCTACTGACTCTTTAAAGCCTTGGAAATAAGCTCGTGAATAAAAAATACCATTCCGGATGAATATTTAAATATATAACATAAAGGCAAGAGAACGAAACTTTCAAATCTGTCCAGGTTTAATTTAAAAAAAAATACAACTTTATTACTCGACATTCGAGATAATCGTGATAATTCGAGATATACTGTATGTTAGTTCAGAATAAGGTATTTAGCTAGTGCAAAGGAACTATACTGCATGTATATAGTATATCGGCCAATACACGAATTGGATGTCTGTTCATATTTTTGAAAAGTAATAAATTCCGTGATCTCCCGATCTGGATGTCGTGTACAGGACACCATAATTTTCACTCTAAAAAACATCAACTTTTCAACGTAATTTGAACATGTCGAGTATATTAAATTGCTTTTTTTTTTAAAAGTTACACACAGAAATGCAGCTAAAATTATACAGCGTGATACGACGCTTCGAATCAGAAGACGTTCGCACCTCCCCCACCATCAGTTCTACATGAATTACAGTTTAATAGCTTTGACATCGAGAGGAGTTCTAGCTGTAATTCTACCCAAGGCACGAATATCTCATCATTATCTGTTAGCAATGCACCCGGGTATTATGCCGCGCCTCTAATCTTCCCGATTCTCCGTAGATTGCACCGAATTACCCCTAGCCTAACCGCTCCACAATAACTCGGCACAATCCAATTAATTCATCTCTTATTTCCCTTCAGAGTGATTTAGATTACCTAGGGTTTTTTTTACACAAATCCATCACGTTTGGTGGCACGGGCATACAGGACGAAGACTATTTATGAAATAGCACGCAGCGCGCTTATCCCTATCGCCATAGTTGAACTTCCAAATTAAAATAAACCTAGATGCATTCAGTTGCTATGGCCACCAATTACCCCCATGTTGGTCGACGCTGTGGTCCAAATATTAAATGCCACTGGGTAAGTCTATTGTTATATTAAGCCTACTCACGGGTGAAATGGGCAGGAGCAAAGGGGGCAGTGGCGGAGATCCGCAACGTCAACATCAATAATGAACTCGTGAAAAATTGCACCCCTGCGCCGCCTGCTTACAATAATTAAACTATACGAAGATAAAATGATATTCCTTTAATAAAGTTCTTCGTATACAGCGCGGACTTAAGCAACAGCTGCGTGGCTTAAAGATGGCAAACTGAACAGCCTCTATTTAAAGCAAAACTTCATCCGACACGCAACACGTCGATTTATTATTAGCAGCAAGTCACTCCATTTTTATCGTATCTCCATTATCTGCAATCATGATAGATTTCGGATTCGCAACGATTTGACCAGTACCAACGCGCTTAACATAATCGTTGAAAAACAACTTAATACGTTAAGTGGTTTCAGCGGGATTACTGCGCATAAAAAAGCACGCAGTGAAATCGAAAACTTGGAATTGTAGTTTGATAAAAATGTTATTTCCTTATCGCTAAGATAGTCACAAAAAAAACCCTTGGAAAATGCTGAGCAATCTAAGCAGTGTTACGCTGTTGCACGCCGTGGGAATTGGCACCATGCTAACTCTTCAATTATATTCATAGCACGAATTCATTGTTTTTATCTTGTTTATCACCAGCCGATAATTTAATATGTACGTGTAGTTGCGGCTTATATTTGCATGCTGCATGCTGTTATACGAATAGCCCCACAAATCCTTTTTAATACCTTTTTTTTGTGTGCTCAAGTTTGAAAAACTTTAAGAAATTAAAAGCTAATTAATTATACTCATGACAGAAATCCAACACCAAATAATGTCCCGGCGGTCACACACGAGGCATATTATATCATGAAACTTCTTTTCAGATACATCGTTGCTTGATATTTCCCCGTGTGTTAAAATAAAAAAAAATTCCTTTGAAAACAAATTTCCAGAATAGAAAGCGATCATACATGTACATGAATATTCTGAGCAAGTTATTTACGGAAAGAAACTGACGTCGCGGGTTTTACAGTCATGCACGGAAGTTTGCAGGTTCTGTTCGATAGTCAATCAAGAAGACATAGGCCTACGTCATAGGATGGAATATTACTGTCAAATTAACTGGAATATTTACTGTCAGATTAGTCTACCGCCATTTCCCTTTGAAACATTGCTGTCAAATGCTACATATACCTTAGGGATATATTATGAAAGTATCGCTCCGTGTGTGCAGCAGCAGGCAATCGTTTCAGGTGAAATAACTGAAACACGTACCTCCTTCGTGTTACCTCCTTTACGATAATGAAATAATTTCACAATAAAAATATCTCAAACTACAACTGAATTACTCTAAACAGTTTTCATAAAGGTTTTGAACACAGTAGGCCTACCTTAATGTACCAAACGGTCGATGCAATTGCAATACCACCAACAAGGCTTTCCCGGTGCAGATAATTACACCGTGTATGGAATTCAAGATAGTCCAACTTACCTAGAAAAAAGACAAAAAAGGGCAAATTATAATTATGGAAATTAAAAAAATGCACATAGAGAAAGTTTCGAGTAGCAATACCTAGTGAGAAATGTAAGGGCCGGATCGAAATTCGACTGCGGCACAACCTTCGTTTATTGTAAAGTGTGTACGAGACGCACAAATTTGACCCCCCGCGAATCACCGAACATATCGTAGCTAGTGTATACCACCACGCACCACCTTTAATCTCGTCGCGAATGAATGCTACTCGAATTAAAAAGCTGAACGAACCGACGAAGCTTCCTTCCGTCAATTTCAAGCTTTTGAAAGTCCGTTCAAGGATGGTGAGCTCACTCGAGCGTGCTGGCAATTTGCGTACGCATTCCTCCTTCGTACGAAACTCGCATAAACCGTTAGCTCGCGATCCATAAACACGAAAAGCTAATTTACATATTTGGCTAAATAATGCCCCCAGAAAGACCATCTTAGGAGAAAGTACGCTTCGGCGAAGCTTACAAATGCATATTAGCCTATTATTTACACGAGCGATAGAACTGTATTTTTATTATTTTCTCGCGTCGCCCCACCAACCCTCGCCATGGATAACGAAAGCGGAAAATGCATCAAATTCTTGACCCATAAAAAAGCGATACAAAGCATTTAACAACCATAAACGCGAACCGGTCACAATTCGGATTATCTTTCATGACCGGAAAACGAGAGCTTCGGCGGTGAAAACCAGTAGTTTCAAGTTCACGCGTGAGACGCCACTGGCCACACCGCGTGACGCAATTACGAGGCAAGAGGTAACGAAATGTGGCCCACTGCAGCGCTAGCCACACATTTTATGACGCATTAACAGCATATTGCTGCCCCCCGTCGTTTGCAATATTTTGTGAAACTAATATCATAATGAAAATTCCCCCGGGACATTATTTCAGACAGCTAAATCGATTCGTTATTAAGTTCTCGAAAACAAGACTGTTTAAAAACATCCCCCATTTTTAACTAGAAAGTACGATAATGCTGTATCAAATTTCTTCATCTCGTATAACCCATTCTGAAGCTCCATTTCTTGCGGTAAATTCTGCGTGCTTATAGAGGTTATACCTAGAATGTGCTATAGAGATGGCAAAGGGTAAGAGCACGTTAGAACTTCAAAAGTGTCGCCTAGTGGTAAGGGTCTGCAATACCACTACACGACACTTTCGAAATTAAGTGTTCAAGGACACTTAATTGCTAACGTGCTCTTACCCAAATGCAGGTTAAATGAACTGTCTTATTCCAGAAACGAGCAATGAATTACTCATTGCGTCATTCGATTAATATTCGATGCTATTGATGGACAGGGTTAACGCTACCTGGAAAATAAGTTTGATAATTTATCTAGTTTTAGTTGCTAACACGATAACTCTACCAGCTCGCCGCCACATTGCCGAGATCATGCGTTGGCATGGCAACCGATGACTCGCCTCAGAGCAACTGCCGTGGTGTCATCTAAAATTGGTTAAACCTAATTTTACTTCTTAAAATGGCGGAAATTTAGTTGCCCTATGATTTACGTATCCTCTGAATAGGAATGCTTCGAATCCAGCGAATGAAGGGCAATAGTGCTGACATCTGCACTCGCAAATAAAGAAGCAACTACTGCGTATGAATACTGATACACGTACATGTACACCGAACTTAGTTAACCAAAGTTAAGGTTTCTACGACATTTCTTATTCATATTGTATGCCACTTCACGCGAGGCGAGATAAGGAGACCAGAAAATAGGATGAAGTTGGTAAAGGAGTTAATGGAAATCAGGCGTTTACCATTTTTGACACGTACACCTTAAATCCTGATGGTCCCTCATTTACAACGAGGAACAAAGAAATCAACATCTTTTGCATTAGCTTCGCATTTCGTCTTCCGGGGAACAATCCTTTGTGGCAGAATTACTCAAAAGGAAACACGCGATCACTGTCCTATGATTTATGCCATATGTATCGTCGCATAATGCGATTTTCCCTGTTAAGCGGCTTATGATATGCCGGCAAATGTATGCAGATTGACATTTGGCAATTCTTGCACTAGAGAGGCTACTCGCCGAGTGGATAACAAGAAGCTTACACTTTCAGATCACGTGATACAACATTAGCGATATGAATGCGCCTAATATAACCGGTATTGCATTCAATTAAATATGGCAAGTTTCATTTTCCGACAATAAAATGAAAGCTGCATTTAAGGTACACTAATGTAGATCACCCCATGGATTAAAGAAAAGTATCAATCGTTATAACAAAGTGCAAATTCTCTTCGGAATACTTTGAAATTCGAAATACCACATGTACCGTTGCAGCCCTTATGAGAAAAACTCATGGTTGCACTCGTTAATTTGTAAATTCCCCAAAGTATTCATTGTATAAATTGTTTTTTGCCGATTTTTTTTTAAAGATAGCTTTTGGCGCACAAATCTAAAACTTATCGGGATTCTTTAAGTGAAATTCTCGACAAATTTCATTCATTCGATCGCCTTCAGTTTGCTGAATAGACGTCATTCTGAGGGACGATCAACATAAGTGCCCCCTAAATGCGGCAATCTAGCAACGCAGCACAGCTTTAAATGATTGCCCGCTTTCTCGGGTAGCATTGAAATGATTTTTTTTCCGTCAACGAAAACAATGAAAATTTGGGGGGAGTTGGTGAGCAAAGTGCGGGTTAAGCGAAATGGGTTTATCTCGACCAGACTAGGAGACCTCACTTCGCTAAGTTTCATTTAAAAAATAAAACCACTTCCTTTAATGATAAGTGATCCATTCGAGGAAACAGCAATTGTCTGATAAGAAAAAACTACGGTATGTCCTCGCGAGCATTAAATTGCGTGTTTTGTCATCCCGAAAAAGGTTTTCATCGCTATGGGTATAGAAAAAGAACGCTGGATGATAACGGAGATTTATTTAGACGCAGAAATTCTAAACGTTTCTTTCAGCAATCAAATCATGATTAGACACAAGAGTAGGCACGCGAGATAAAACTCAAATATTTCACGGAAATGACAGGAAGCGCTATAACGTTAAGTCGTGGAAATCAACAATTAAGCAAAAAGCGCCTACATCAAACGAAGAAAGAAGGAATTTTACGTATTTGGGAGCTTAACGTATACGTGATATCTACTTGTACATGTATATCGTGTGACAAATGGACATCTGGTGTCCAAAAATATCTTTATAAATTAAGACACGGTCGACATGCTGAGTACGTCAACAAAGTAATTTCCCAAAATTGTGGATTCCCCCAAGACCTGGAAAAATCAAAAAAGAATGGCTTATTTTGAAAAAGTCAGGGAAATTCAACGCAGTCAACCCATTTTCTGAGTACAAATTTTCACAATTTTCTACATTTTTTAAATACAAATTTGGAAAGCTGTCCACGTTTTTCGTGTACAAATTTGAAAAAGTCTAGGTTTTCCGAGTACAAATTTGCAAACTTTTCCACGTTTTTTCTATGTTAGTTTTCAAAATTGTCGTTAGTGAATTTCGAAAAAAATATTTTCCAATGTCGATTTTGGAAAATATGGAAATTTTTCACATTGACATTGGTCAGGGCAATTTTTTAAAACCTGGAAAAGTCAGGGAAATTGAAAACGAAAATTCTGGAGCCACCCTGGAATTGTAAGCCGATTCTAGCAGTCATTTAGGTTCGTGTTGTATATGTAAAAAAAAACGCGCTACGGGAACAAATGAAAACCTTTTGAAAAATGCCTTACATACTTATCAGTAAAATTTCGAATGCATTCGTCATCGGAATAAAGTGCGCAGAAACGATAGAGAAGGCAGCGCACAAACAGCCTCATTTTGTTCATAATCTGAGGATCAATTTCTTAACTAGGCGATTTTCAAATAGGCTCAATTAAATTTGCGAAGAAAAAGGCGAAGCATAATCTCAATCTGTCAACTGCAGTTAAGCACCGTTTCCATCAAACCAATGGAATGCCAGAAATATCAGAGTTTGCTTTACGTAATTGAAAATCTAATTCAATAAAAAGAATTGTTTTGTTCATGCGAGTAGAATCAATGAGACTCCAAATCATGAAGTTGCTGGCTATAAAACACACGAAGTCTGGAGGAAAAAAAATCCAAAATCAATTTTTAGTAATTCAATTATCGCTGGCAGCTTCCGAACGTATATGTATATAGCGCCAATTTATATGTCGAGAAAAATACTTCGAATGCTAAAATCTTAAAGTACAATATCGGAAATTATGCCAAACAAAACACACTATTTCGTTTTATAATAACGGCGTAATTCCACTTTGTGCTCATTTTGGCAATGAATTCTGGATCTGCAAAATATACTTTATATTTAAATTAATGCAGAAAAATACAAAACGACACAAGGAAGTCTTAGAAAACTTAAAAGAAAATAAAACGATACCTTGTCAAAAACATAATAAATCATGTTGAAGTAATTTTACCGATCTGTTTAACCAAAAAAGATATGTACGTAAATGCTTTGGCCCACAAATGCATGTACAATCAGTATATTCAGTATATCGGACTTAAAACTGGAGAATATGACAAAGTTATTTGTTGGTCGGAACAGATCAATATTTGACAATAAAGTAAGCCAGCGTGTTTCAAGTTATTTGCCATTTTGCCATATGAGTAGAATACCTGTTTATTTGGTATGGGCATTATAAAATTCCATAAACGGACGTAAACTACAATACAAAAGCTTAGTACATGTATTTCAAAATCACATGGTATTTGGGCATCAAAGACAGCCTTAGCATAATAAAACTACAGGAAAACACGAAACATAGTTAAAATACATGCATGTTGCTAAGGCCTACTTATCAAGTACATCATAGTAAAAAAACAAGATATACAAAAGTGCCATATACATGTATACAGTACTAATATATATATATATATATATACGCATATCATACGGTATTTCCCCCCCCTTGCATGCATCATTGATAGTTTGGAATTAATACCGAAAAACCTTATTAATATTTACAGACATTTCTTACGTCATCATTGATAGAAATTTTAACAAAGAAACGATACAAATATTCTTAATTATATATAGTTAAGAAAAAGCATTAAAAATTGTTATGCCATTATGGATATTCAGATCGGTAATGGTACACGTGGACAGAAATTAGGTTTTCGCAATTTACTGACACACGCAGTTGCCATTAGTTTACCATCCAGATGTGATGCGTGTTCGAAATGTTAGACGTAATATAAGCAACAAAATAACGTAACTGCATGGTGAAGGAAAAGCAAATTTTCAAACTACGATATAACAACAAATTACCATGTTATTGCTAGAAAATAAACCTTATTTCCATACTAAACCAGGCTTAAAAGGATGCATATGCATTGAAATAAAAACATCAACATAAGTGTATTGATTTAGAAAACTCATATTTAGCAAAGCTATACCTTATGAGCAAAGCTTGTACTATGCTTTCTCTTGCAACGACTTATTGAAGAATTCACAATAAATAGTGTAGCTGCTTATCGCGTTTTAAAATTATCAACAATACTATTGTGGACAACTAAAAACCAGACTACGGCACGCAATTTGGAAACTGAGAAAAGAACACCTATCCATGAATTATCTAATAATTCGATATCTTTGACCATGAATTTTTAAAAATGTTTTATAATTGTTTATGGCACAACTTTGGAATAAGACAACATGAAATCTAGAAAAAAAAAGTGGGAAGGAATTAAGTGGCTACATCGCATGCCTGGAGTAATTAATAAAGAATAGAAGCCACTAATTAGCACTAATTTATTTCTCGAAGATAACGCTTCTTCGTGAATGCTGTTTGCCTCGAGTCATTTAAACGATACTTTAACAAATTTGGAGACTTTGTTCGAGGCACTTACATTTCCAGATAAAATTAAGGATGGAATATGGGTGCGAGGAAATGTGATCCAAGCTGTTTCCCCACCGAATGTCAAAGGGGGTGCTAAATATGAAAGCACTAATGCCGTTTCATTAAGGGGTAAACGTATAGAAGAATGCACTTGAACGTGAATGCTCCTCGCAACAGCATCTATACGCCTGCATATTGCTAACGAGGTTGCACTTTTCTATATCGCTATCAGTCAAGCTTAATTTCCGGAACTTTAGGATATTGCGAACAGATTGTAGGCGCAACGCCATTTTTGAAGCGCCTTAATTAATCCGAGACTCGGTAACACCCTCATTTATATACACGAAACACTGGTTGAGAAATCTCCGAATTCATTTCTGTGAGGCAAGCAGACGGAATATAATGTATATATTAATAAGTTTTTTCTAACATCAGCTCAGAATGGATAAAAATTACATTATGTCTTCGGGGAATCTGCATCTACCATATATTAAAACGAACTTCTTTCTTTAAGCACCGATTCTAACGTTTCGTCGGAATGGATGCATCGCACGAAAAACGCAGCCTAGATTGCTATCTTAACGCGTTCAAAACTTGGCGCAAATACTGAACGTGCCACTTTGAAACTCTAAATAATATATCACCAAAATGTTGCAAAGAGGTAAAAAGAGGCGACGTTGCTACAACGAACAGCAGACAAATATTGCGTCTATGTAGAAAAATCAGGCATGGAAACCAGGTATGTGTGCGTTGATGTTGTCAATAACGATTAACATTTCCATCCCACCAATTCAATAAAAGGGCTTTAAAACACGAGGCTGAGAGCCATTTTATGGATTGCATGACCGTAAAAGACCCGAGCTCGTTGAATAAATTGTAGACCAGTGGCATTGATGTAATTACGTGTACTGTCTATAGAACTCGAAATGCCTTTTAACGGAAAACAAATTATATTATTTGGAACAACGCTGCGAAAATGTAATGTCCGAGCCCCTTTCATCAATCATCCCATTAAAACTGACGAATTCAATTTTGTCAAAAAATTTAATTATATGATTTCTTAAATGAGCGCCTATAGAATAATAGATGAACAGCGTAGAAAGTCCACAAATCATTATTTGCCGCTACCTTTTGCATAAATAAGCAGTTCATCCTATAACCCTTGTAAAGCATTCAACAACACAAACTCGGCGGCGATTAAAGTGTATGCTATGTTATTATATTAGGAGTAATTTAAAAATGCGATGTTTGATATTAACAAACCGCGCATACCGGGAAAATTAATAGAATAAATAGAATGACAAAGTTGCTGTTAAGTGGTCGGGGTATGTAAACAGAATCTCAATATGGGAATATAATTATAACTTTACAAAAGCTTGGTAATGACTTAACATTAGCTTACGCGTGAACAGTAGTATACTGTATATTAATTGAGAGGTTATTTGCGGATTTATATACATCCATATATATATATATATATCCAAACATTTCTCCATTACTCATTTCAGCACCTCGTGCACAATGTACTTCGTATGTTATGCATAACATTCCGGAAGTAAACCCAAACAAAACCAGCACTACCGCAGTGACAAACCTGTACATACGCAATTTTAATAAAGCAGTACACATCATTTCGAACATTATTTTACGCATGCCAACTGAACCGGTATTTGATTAAACGATAGAAGAAAAAAATCAAAATGTATGATTATGCCCTGACAAATACAATGACATTTGCTATACATGTATTATAATGATATTTACATGCCCTCTAATACACTCGTATAGGTTAGGGTTTCAAAAAGATCACGATGAGACAAAGCAACGTATGGCGATATAAAACCATTGGAAAGGTGTCGAATGTTTAAATAAAACGAAGGGAACTGGACGAATCACTTCCATGAATTGCAGCGTTATTTGTCACCTGAACTTTAGATTTTGAAAAACCAACCAATGCATGGACAGCTAGCTGCGGGTATAACATTATAGAATAAACATCATCAACCAATTTTCGTACCGCATGACTAAAGAATTTATCGTGGTGCATCTTACGAACAGATGATCCGCATGGAAACATCAGTTCCCAGATGCAATTACTCAGAATTCCATTTGAAATGCATTGAGTGGACCGCCAAATTCTTAGCCACCAAGTATAGGTTTCGACCACTTTTTCGGTTAGCCGAAGAGTGGCGGCACTCCACTGTTTTTCTCCTCGATTGTTGCCATTTTCAACATAATTACGGCTTGAACGTATTGATTTTTGCTATGGCAATGATCTTCCTTAAAACCTGCATTGCTATAGACTCATGTTTGCAAAATGTACGCAAACGCATTATTGCTAAAATTCTGCTTCGATGGTCAAACAAGAAAACCACTTTACCGCGAGGGCATCGAAGGAACAACTTAGACAATTATATTACCCAGGGCTATCCAAGCTGGCTGACCGAGACAAAGTGAACAGTAGCTCGCCGATTATTTTCTTACCTTAGGAAATATGTAGGCCTATATTAAGAGAGATTCCAAATTTCATAACACAACCAAGAACGAATTACTGGGTTTCGTACCGTATTCCCGCGCAACCAACGGCATGCCAATATAGCCCGGGGATAACAAAAAATCCCTTTTCGCATTTTGTTCC